>CANXYC010127854.1:0-31015 GCA_948193065.1 Aleurites moluccanus
TATATATATATATATATATATATCTCAATCTTTGATATGTGTAATGCTGTGAATTGGACTATAGTCTTAGACTAGCCTTTGAATTTTTGTTTACAGAGGCAACAAGAAATCAACATTTTGATTAAAATTTTAGTATTATACCTAACAATTTTTGAAAAGTTTTTGGGATTTTGATAATTAGCTTAGTCTGGGAATAGTTAAAATTGAACAAATTTGGTTGGATTTGGCAACAAATCATTTAAGAATATGAAAATTGAAGATATTTCTTTTGTTTATAATAGATCCAGAGAAGGGTTTAGCTAGGATGGGATTGTTTAATGGTGGAGATCTATCTTTTGTGTATTCTCTCAAAGTGTCTAGATGCCATTAATAGTATTTCTTTATTTGATTCTCCTAGAAAAGGGAAGATATATTTTGTCACAGATAACTATTTAATTGCCATATACGATAAATATCATAGAGTTGTTCCCTTATGTAGTTTTGTGTCATTTTCTGGCTTTGACCGTACATGATCTCTTCATATCTACCTTACTAACTTTTCAGATCTTGGCTACATTGGATGTGAAACGACTTGTAGTTTTTATATATACATATATATTTGGTTCTTTTTCTCTTGTGACTTTTTGGTTTATGTTGGAAATGTTTAAGGAATTGCTAACAATGAGTATCATATGATGTTCTGAATAGGAATGACAATAGAAAATCAGAAATCTATCACCATGGAATCTGTGAATGTTCTTTATTTCTTTCCTTTTTTTTTCTTTGTTAGTCTAGAAATATAAAGAATCCAAATCAATGGTAATTCTCTCTATTATGCTAAGTTCATGTATATCTAAGGATTTCATTTCAAGAACTCCACATAAGCATACTGATGATCCCACTATAAATTTGAGCTTATTTTACTTTTCTAGGTCCTACCAACTGATAAAAATTACATGGATAAGAACTTGCTAGAAAAAGGTTACAAGAAGATTATGTGCCTAAACAGAATAAAATATAGATAATGTTTTTTTTTTGCATTGTTTAAGAGGAAAGGAGGCTGAAGTGATATAATTAGTATATAAAGGGATTTTGATGAGTAGAAAAGGTTAAAAAAGGCTTATAATATCGAATAATATTACTGAATTAGAATTATTATGTACCACGAAAGCATATATTTAATTATAGGATTTTCAACTATAACACGTAGCTCCAATTTTAACTAATAATTCACCATTTGTTGACAAATATGGACAGGGTGACCTGTGCTGTGCGAGAAATGCTAGCGAAGGGTTTCATTAGATCTCACCAACAGAGCCCAGAGCAAAGACAACTCGGACAGTAATAACACTGGAGACAGTGGAAATGCCACACATCTCTCTTGTTGAGTGGATTGCCAGACAGAAGATTCTGGACTATGGGCAATTGGGCATCAGTGTATGGTTGGTAAAATGTCTTATAATTAGGTCTTAGTCTCCGATTAACACAACTTAAAATTTTTTTTTTTTATTTTTTTTTTAATATGATAAACTGATTTTAACTCAGTTTCTCGTATTTGATAAATATCAAAATTAATAAAAGCAATTATCTGAATAGTTAAAATTTAATTATTTGGATAAGTTAAAAACTGAAACTTTTCAAGATAGTTAAATTTTAAATTAAACACGTAATTGATTTTAAAAAAAAATTAATGGATAAAAATATTATTCATTTTTGTTAATAATAACAAATTTACAGCTTATGAGTTTATAAGTAGTTTTTAAATTATATTTTATCAAAAATAAATATATAATTAATTTCTTTTAAAAATATTATTTTTAATAATAAAATTTTTCTTTATATAAAAATTATTTTTATAAATTGTGTAAAATTAGGCTTATCACACTAGGACAAGTCATCTCAACCAGGCTTGGGTCCACTTAACAAAGATTGCTTATGTAGCTATTCATTCTTGTTCCTTTTTTTTTTTTTTCTTTTACAATTTATACTCTTCGTATCCAGTTTAATGTGTATAATATATAATATATACATCTTTCTCGTTATCAAATTATTGATCACTTGAATTGATATGGTTCAAAGGGTCAAATGATTCATTCCTTTTTTTTTTATCATAATCTTCTTCTTAATATGATTGTTTTGTAGTCAATTAAGATCAATTCCAATGATTAAAACCAAGTGGGATTAACATAGTTAATACGTATACCAAGAAAAAAATAAAAATAGTTAGAATGCAAATTTCCTTCAAGTTATATCATCATTCTGTTGCTATTAAGAGAGTGATTTAACAACTAGCTCGTACATGAAAGTAATTATAGGACTAAGGATAGTCCAGAAATGATACTATCTAGCTAGCAAGTTGATAAGATAAAATTCCACTTTTATGATGACTCACATTAGATTGAGAAGGTTCATTAATGTGTTAAGGAACTATAGGTTATACTTGCAAAGAAAGAAAGAAATGAGGCTTCTACTTGGAGGCTTTTGCTTTCTCACCTCACTTTGTCATCATTTGCTCAATTATTTGGGATTAGAATATAGTGTATGCTATTTTTGACCTTTTTTATACATTAAATGAAGGATAAGTTGATTATTTTAAGATAGGTTAAAAAATTTATAATCTTTTGTATGTTATATATTTACTGGTGTCTATTTCAAAGTAAAAAAATTTAGAACATTTTTATGGATATGATCATGAGATAAATATATTATCAACCCAAAATTAGAATAAAAGTCTATTTAATATTGAAATTAAAAGTTTGAAAATATAAGTGAAATTCAAAGTCCTAACTTTGACTACTTTTGAGTTGTTTCAACCATTTGATGTAATTGTGGTAAATTTCTTCTTATATATCATCGGAGAAGGCATTAAAAGGTGATGAATACAAGCAATAGGCTAATTAAGCAATACAAACTACAATTCCAAGTTATGGGAGATCAAAATAGATATATAATGTATGCAATTGATAAACCTTCTGAATATATATATATATATATAATTTTTTGGTATAACCACCAAATATTCAAACTCTCAAATCGGAAGGGATCCGTAATAATTTTTTTTTAATATTTATTTTTTTCATTTACAATATTTAAACTAGAAATTTTATTTAAAATAAATAAATTATTTACCACTTGAACCAACATGTATTAATATTGGATATATACATATGTTATAAGCTGGTTTTAGTATTATTGGTCCTAACAAATGGGCCAAATCAAATGATTTTTTTCTTTCTTTAATTGGCCAAATCATCTGAAAAGCACTGACATATTAAATAGAAGAGAGAGTCGGTGTTTAATATTTGTCCGACATCAACATGCGTCGGATAATTTTTAACACATTGACTAATTCGACACGTGAATTAGACTGTGTCGGACACGGTCAAATGACAATTTTGTAAATAATATGAAATGACAATTTTGAAAATACCTTAATTTTCTTAAATCCCCAATTCAGTTCTCTAAAATCAGTTGCTATGCTCATTCCTTTCGCTTTCGCTTTTCATACAAGTAAATTCCTTCTTCTTTTTTTTCTTAGTTTTTGTTCTTCTTCTTTTTGTATCTTTTTTCTTTTTTCTCTTTTTCTTCACTAAAATAGCAGTCAGCACGCCGCTTCTTTCACTTCACCGCCGCTTCTTTCTCATCCAGGTTAATTCCTTTTTTTTTTCTTGTTCTCTCTTTTTCACCAAATACTGATCTCCTCTCTCTCACTATTAATAGTCTAATGTCTTCAATTAATACTAGAGTAATTGTTAATAACCTATTCCAATTTCATTTGTACACTTTTGGGTTACACTTCTCCAATTGAAATCCCAGCTCTGCTCCTCTCTACACATACCCTGACTCTGCTCTCCTCCGATTTAATCCTCTTCACTTGTGAGTTCTCTAAAACTTTGTTCTTCTCTCTCTCACTTGTTTATTGTTCATTGATGCTAGCAATTTCTTTACAAATTTATTGGTTCAAGAGTGCATATATGGTGTTTTTTGTTTGATTTATGTGAAAGAATGATTTGTATGATTAGTACTGGATTGATTCTGACAATTATATGTCTGTATATACATAATAATTTGGGTATGCTCTATAAATGTTTTAAGCACATTTGGTGCTTGTTGTGAGTTTTGATTGAAGTGGATAGTCTTAAGGTCATCTCCAACCATAAACACAAAAATGCAGTCAACTTTACACCATTTTACAGTTTATATCATATCAAACAGTAATTTCATCTCCAACTATAACTCTATTTTTAACACCATTTTTTACATCAAAAAAAGAATATTCTTTTTTATCTATTTTATACAATTTATTATAATTTCTCAATATTTTATAATATTTCACTAATTGCCCATAAATAAATATATTTTACATATTTATTAAAAAAAATCTAATTATTAATTTAATAAAGCGATAATATAACAAATTAAATTATAATAATTTATTAATATGTATTTTGAATGTTTATGGTAATTTTAATTAATATTATTAGTGTTGATATTTTATATTTAATTTGTATTTAATATATAAAACAATCGAGATCTAATTTTGACAATTTGAAATCTAATTAAATTAATCGATACTAAATTCAATTAATTTGAAACATAAAGTTAATCAACCGATTCAATTAATTAAATTGAATATATAATATAATAATTGGTATAAATTAATTTTTATTATTTCAATTTTTTATATTATATATTCAAATTAATTAATTTTCTTAAAATACAATTTTTTTATAAAAATTTAGATAATATTAATTTTATTGCTTATATTTAATTTAAATATTTATGTAAGAATTATAATATATATATTTAAAATTATAATTTAAATATAATTAGAATTTTTTTATAAAATAAAATTTTTAAAATTAATTATTTATATAAATTAAAAACTAAATAATAAAATTTTAAAAAATATGGGCTTATTTGTAAAATTATTATTTTAATTATAATATTTTTATACATATAAATTAAATAAAAAAATAAAAAAAAAATTATAATTGATGAACAGTAAAATAATAAATTGGTGTTTGACTGTTCATCAGGGCTATTTTGCACAATTGAAATGAATAATTTGTGATAAAATGGCGTTACACGCTATTTTGCTGAATGGTTGGAGATGGCTTTACGAGCGCCATTTCAGTTGGAGTGCTACATTGGAGATGCTCTTAACAGTTATTGTTTTTTGTTTAGTTTTCTTTAGAGCTTTGCCTATTTTTGTAAAAAAAATAAAATAAAATGGAAATAAAAAGATGTTTTGCAGTTTAGAATGTGGGTAGAAATGTTTGGATGTGGGATTGGAGGGAAGTTTCTTTATGTGGAGTTGAATAACGTGTCCTAATAGGGGTGAATATTAATGGTAGTGTAGTTACCATTACTCGTGTTTGGCATATAATATTTTGAATTTTTTTTTTTAAGCATGGAAGTAAAGAAAATTGATTTTAAATTTATTATTTAGAGAAGTATATATTTATTATTAGATTATATATTAGTGTATATATAATATTTTGAAATTAAATATAAATTTATCATATATATATTTTAGGATTTTTTCTTTTTAAGGATTTATCGTATATATTATTAGTATATAAGTTTGACAACAGGAATAAATTTAAGATTAAAATTTAAGAAGGGCTAAATATAATTAAATTTATTTATATGTGAATAAAATATTAAATAGTATATATATAGAAAATTTAAGAATTTATATAAAAAATTAAAAAAAAAAATAGTTGCACTCTTAAAAATGTAACAACAAAAATACTTATTAGAATTAAAAATTATAAAAAACAAATTAAATAATATTTAAAAATTAATTTTACATTTATTAAATATCCTAATTATATATATATATATATATATTATGATAATAAAGCAATTATCTTTGGGAGGGATCAATTTAAAAAATATTATTATTTTTATATTTTTCACAAATTATTTCAATTTGTAATAATTTTTAGTCTTGGCATTGGCCCTTTTACATTGATCCCAATTTAACCCAATAGATGAGGAATAAAAACTAATAAAATAAATTTCCTATATATCATAATTTTTAAAAATATGAGTGTCTTAATTTTATTTTTTATTATCGTGACGAAAATATATTTATGTTACTTACATAAAAATTAATTCATATAAATATATATTTACTTTAATTATATATTTTAGATAAATAATAAGAGTATATTTTCATTCTATCTAATAATTTTTATATTTTTTATTTTATCATTTGCTTAAGAATGAAAAGCCAACAATAAATAAGATTTATTACAAGATATAAGGAACAGAAATTTTATTCCTATTCCACCACTTTAAGTTGAAATAAACAAGTGATATCTAAAAAAAAAAATATTTAACCCAAAAATAAATTATAAGAAAGATTATCCTTTTAAATGTTTTAAGATTATAGAAAAATATTTTAAATATTTTATATTTGATTAATTTAAAAAATAAAAATAAAAATTTAAAATATTCATTATTCAGTAATTAATTTTTATAAAAATAAAATTATCAAATTATGAAATTATTGTTATTAAAAAAAATTATTCTTTTAACTTAAAAAAAAATGAGATTTTATATAATAATTAATCTCTTAATTTTTTTATTATGTATAAGTTACAATTGTTATTGTATATCAGAATTGTAATTGAAATATATTTTTATTAATTCGAAAATATAATTGTGTTATTATGAAATTTTAATTATAATAAGAGAGTGTTTAGATGTATAATTATAAAATTTAATTATTATTTAAAAATATATATATCAATAATTAAGAAAATATTGAATATTTAGATGTTTAATTATTAAAAATTAATTATTAAATTATTTTTTAAAATTAATAATAGATAAAAATTATATTTATCGATTAAAAATTTTATTAATAAAAAAAATTATTTTAAATTAATAATTATTAATCTTCTGTCTAAATACTTGACAATGAACGAAGAAAAACGCAACTTATACACATTTTTCCCTTAAAAAAAATATACGCATTTTCAATATTTCGAAAAAAAAAATAGTGATGGGATGGGACCACAAGGTACAAATCCGTTTAAATCAAAGCTTCGTAGATTCCCAATCAAATTGCAAATTACAAAAGGCGCCACCGCCAGCTGTGATATTCATCGAACCATCTGTTGACACGTCATAATTGTCGTTAAGAATAAACTAAAAGCAAAAAGCAATACATTTTGAATCATACACTTTAAAATGTAGTGTTTGGTGATGTGACCGACCAATCATAGCTTTTCTGCCACCAACAGCTTAGTTTGATGGTAAGGATAAAGTTTCTTCATTTAGAAGAGGTTTTGAATTTAAACAATACGCTTGTATATTATACTCTTCACCTGTTAAAAATAAATATGATATTTCATTAAAAAAAAAAATTTCATATTAATATTAATTATTAATATCATAATTTTTATAAAAATAATTTAATAATACGAAACTCTTAAAAAAAAAATCATAAATCATAGCTTTTCTTTTTCTTTTTTAATTATTTTAAAACGAAAAGAAATCAAAACAGTTGTCAAAAAGCTTTACCATCTTTAAATAAAAAGTACAAATAAAATTATTTTTTCAATATTATTATTATTAATGATATTATTGTTATTATTTTCATTATATATATATATAATATACACCCATTGTTAATTAGTCTTTTTTTATAAAGAAATTACTGATCAATTTTTTTAAAAAAAAAAAATTGAAGAATCATCTTTTTCCATAAAAGAATATATTTGCATTCCATAAAAGAATATATTTGCATGTGTGATAGTATCTTGAAGCTTCTTAGAATAGGAGTTCATATAAATTTTTTTTTTTGGTAAAATATTTTTTGTAAAAAGTAAAAAAGAAAGTTAGTTGTGAGAAAGATCATTTAAAGATTCTCTTATAGTTTTAATTTTTTTAATAATTTTTTATTTTATTATAAAATATATTTAATAAATTAATGAATTTATTTTAAAAAAATACTTCTCATAAAAATTATTTCTTGTTTCTTTTTTTCTTTTTTTTTTCCAAAATAGCAAATAAGAAAAGTATTATAAACTCTCAGAAAAAAATAAAATAATTACTTATAATATTGATTCATTTTCAAATTAATAACCTAAAATTTAAAGTATCACCTTTTCTCAAATAAATAATTTGCTGACAACAATTACTCATATTTAAATTAATTTAAACTATAATATGATTCGCTCTTTAACATTTTGACATAATATTCAACTAATTCATTCAAATTGTTTATTAAACGAAAAATATAAAGTTCTGAAAATGTTTTAATTTTGCTCTCCTTTTCAGTTATAGCTGATGAGATGTTTTTGTTTTATGCATCCCATACCCGAAGGTCACTTATCATCAGGACTAAGTTTGAGGTGCTACATTTAATTTATTGGATGCAAGTTGCTCTATTTTTGGACCCTAAGCCTAAAAAAAAAGGAAGAAAAAGAGTATGAAAGGTCCAAGAGCCTTCAATCTGATGCAAATTCTTTCGATATTTGATTCAATAATTACATTTTTGTAATAAAAATTTAAAAAAATTGAGTCAGAAGCATGTCTTTACTATTTATCTTATTCTTTATGTTCATATTGAGTTCTCGTCTTAAAAATTAAAGTAAATAGATTTGTATCATATTATTAACAGTGATGATAACGCTTCCACAAGTTTAATTATAAATCTTGAAGTCTTATTCTGATTCGAATCTCATTTTTCTGAGATGTAAAAGATTATTATCCAAGCATCTAAGATATGTTTATAGGAGATGTGGAAGCAAATTATCTTTAAGCGAGAAGCAATAATATTATCTAACGGCGAGGTAAGATAATGCCTTGGACCTATTGGCTAAAGATAATGCCGAGGCGATCATTCAATAGATTAAGGTGCTCATTTGGGTCTTCTGATTGTGCCTTGGAGCTATTGGCTAAAGACAATTTGGGTCTGGCAACTATAATTATTTTGAGACTTTCTATCCATAATTTTGACCTAGTTCAACTAATCTCGGTAGTCCAATCAATGATGGAAGGTTTAGTCCTTATCAATAGATAAATCACAAGTTAATTTTATCAAACTACACATAAATTGATAGAAATTATAAAGGTCCAATGGCAAAAACTATTTTAATATTTTCATTTTTTTAGATTTTTA
This sequence comes from Aleurites moluccanus, assembly GCA_948193065.1. NCBI lineage: Eukaryota > Viridiplantae > Streptophyta > Magnoliopsida > Malpighiales > Euphorbiaceae > Aleurites > Aleurites moluccanus. The sequence continues at coordinate 9,122 of CANXYC010127854.1, forward strand.
TCGAATACTTTTCTTTGTTAATTGTACCTTAATTTTCAAATTAAGTATCAGTTATTCTATGTAAATTAGAATTAGAAATAAATAATAATATTTTATTATTAATCCGAGGCAAGAGCAGGGTTAAGTTTCCCTACTAAAATTTATGATTTTTATAAATTTGTTTTGAAGTTTGATTTTTTCCTTAATGACCCAACTAAAATTTCTTTTTAACCTTCAAGCTCACTTGAAATTTTATGCATGAAATTATATTGAAAATTTAACACAATAAATTACTCTAAAATGTTTTATAATTATCATAAAAATAGTTATCATTATTTATTAAAAGAATTTCTTAAAAGCCTATGACTCTTAACAAGCATGGAGGGACAGCAGCATAAATTTTAAAAAGGTGCATAAATGAAAAATATTCTTTTTATAATTACAGTTGTTATCGGTAAAATTAATGATAATTTTACAAGCAAATAAAAAAAAAAATACACATCTTTTCATTTTTTTTTTAATTATTTTCTTAACAAACTCAACAAGTTCTTATAAATTTAAAAGGTGAATTGACAAGTAAGAAAGAGAATGAAAAATTTGAGTTGAGGGCATTAGTTAATTTTGAATTAGATTTTTTATTTTGAGAAAGCACAATTTACTATTTTTGCCTTACATATTAAGAAATAGTATATTTTATGTAACGTGAGAGGTGTATATATGTAACATATACTTTGGTGACTCTATGATGGGGGCAATGTGGTTAGACTCAATCTCATCCCAGTTATTAAGCTTGTCTGATTTATATAGGCTCCAGTCATTACACAATTGTTATTTACAAAATTTAAATCTTTTTTTTTTTGAAATAATTTCGTATTTATCTAGATTAAAAAAATTAAATTATTTTATTAAAAATAATATTTAAATAAAAAGATAAATATTAATATTTATTTTTATTGGCCATTAAATATATTAATAATTACTAACTAATATTACTTTACTAAATAATTACAATAATTAATTATTAACTAATAACCATTAATTACTAACTATTAGCTATCAGCTAACAACTATAACCAATAGTATGGTTATAGTAATCAGTTGATATGACAAACTAAATCAAATATTAACTTAAACTCATTCAAAGAAAAAATTTAATTTTATTAGATAACTAGATATGAAAATTAATACGAAAAAATGTTTAATATTTCGGATAAAGAAAAAAGAACACACGAGATAAAATTAAAAATTGCATAAAAATTGACCTAGTTTTTATTATTAGATTAATTATAACTACAATGAAGTAACTCATTTTCAAAAGTTAAACAGTTATATATAAGGAATTTAATTTAATTTTTTTATTAAACTAATTTTTGAAAAAAATAATCATTTCATTTTGTATTAGCCCGATTTCATCTTTAATTTCAATTTCAATTTTATTAAAAATGAACCCATAACATTAGTTTTTTCTATAATTATAAAAAAAAAAAAATTAGATTTTTCTATAATTAAAAAAAAAAAAAAAAAAAAAAAAAAAAAAAAAGGGAGCTGCAAGATATGTTGCATGTCTAAATTTTTCCGTAAGAAATCTTGCGAAAGAGCTCCTAAAAGACTTGAATACTAAAAATATTGACAAATTAAGGGACAGCTATGCATATTTGGAAGGGGGAACAAGAAGATTGAAGAGGCCCAAATATCTTTTATTGTCTACTTTATAAACCAACATGTAAATATTATAGATTTTTCTAATGAATTATATTGGTAAAAAAAATAATAATTTAAATAATATTAATAAAATAAATTAAATGAAACAAAAGTCAACATTATGATACGAAATGAAATGAGAGTAATTATAATTAAATATAATTTTATTAAAAATTTCATTGTTCATTCAATTTATTTTTATATTAATTAATTTAATTATATAATATAAAATGATTATTTTATAATTATATTTTATTTGAAATAATCATATTTAATGAATTTTTTAAAAACACTCTTTAAAAAAATCAAAATATCATAATATATTAATTTTTATTTAGGCTAATTATTATTTCTCTCTAAATCAAATACACTAAATTCCCTTTGACATTTCAAAAATATATTAACTCTCTCTTAACTAATGTCATAATATACTAATAGACTATTCCATCCAATTTTATCGTTGATCAACTTTAAAATGGTCAACAATAACAGTAAAAAAAATAAAAATATCATTGATCTTTATTTTTAATTAATTACATTCTATTTTTACTTTAAAAAATATTTTTTATGATTGAAAAATGTATTTTCCTATTTTTTAAAAATTTAAAAATAAAAATATTTTTTATTTTTTTTTAAAAATAAAAAATTTGAAATAAAAAATAACAAATATTTTTTAAAAAAATATTTTTACTTTTTATTTTCAATTTGTCAAAAATATAAATAAATTTTTTATTTGTATTAAAAAAATTAAGAAGAAATAATTTAATTTCTACTTAAATTATTTTTTTAAATAAAAAATATTTTTTAATTTTTATTTTCAAAATTATCAAAAAATATGAAAATGAATTTTTTAACCTTAAAAAATATTTTTTAAAATAAAAATAGAATATAATTATTTAAAAATAAAAGGTCAGAATATTTATATATGTCTTTATTTATCATTTAAGATTGATTAATAGTAAAATTGAATAAAATGATATATTAGTATAATGAGATATTTGTCAAGAAGAGTTAATATATTTTTGAAAAGTTAAAAGAACTTAGTATATTAGGAGTTAATATATTTTTAAAAGGTTAAAAAAATTTAATATATTAAGTGATTTTATATAGGATAAATAATAATTAATCTTTTTTATTTTTATTAGTTGGTGTTGTACAAAGTACAGAGAAGACACTAGAGGTATCCAACCATACACTATTATACACCTTACATATAGATATTATATATTTTTTAGCAAATTATAATTTAATTTTTAAATTTTAATCTAAATAACGATGTGATCTCTATATTTTAAGAAATCATGATTACGTCTCTATATATTCACCCGTTAAATTATTTAATTATTTTATCAAATTTTTCCATTAAATATATATAAAAAGACTAAAATACTCCTCTTTCATTTTTAAATTTTTCATCTCACCCAGATAGATAAACAAAATTAACATAATTATTATCACAATTAGATTGTAATATTACTTCATAAAAATAATATTTTAGTAAGATATTACAATTTATTTTACCAGTGATAACAATTTATTTGTTTCATTATTTAAATATTTTTTTTTATCAATTAGACAACAATCTAAAATATCACAATAAATATCAGTGATTTTTTTTATCATATAGGATTTTGTCCCTCATGCTATTTGTTGTGGATCTTTTGGGTAATTAGCATAAATGATCATTAAATTTTTACTTTTTTTTTATTATTTTGATCACTAATTGAAAAAAAATTATCGACTGGTCATTGTATTTTAAAAATTGTTTCATTAGATGATATCTTATCAGATTTTTTACTGGATCGGAGCACGTAACAACCACATCAATATAATACGTTGAATCAGATAGACATGTCAGCATAATACGTTTTTTAATTTTGAAAACTAAACTTTCATGATTTTTTTATTTTAACCATTAAATTTTTAATTTTTTTTCTTAAGAATTTATATTTTTGATTAAATTATTTTCAAAATACAACAAAATACCCATTTAATTTAAAAAAAAAAAACGCAAATTGTATTATTATTAATATTAACTCAAGTATAACTAAAACTATATGGATTAAAATATATAGATGATCAATAAATATCTTGCATATAAGCCTATATAAAAACTTTCATAATCAAAATCTAAATTACAATGCAAATCAATTAATCAGATATTTGATTAATCTAAAAAATTGTAATTGAATTGCTTTTACGATCTGAAAAAATTCGCTCAAAAATGACAAGTTAATCCGATGGTCAAAATAGGTAAAGAAAAATCCACGTGTCGAAGATACCAAAGAGAACAAGAAGAGAAAAAGGGTGAGACAAGAGAGCATGAGAGGCCGTTGTAACATTGGAGGTTGGGATTATTATTGAGACTAAGAATCATGATTATGATGGTTTTGATATAGGCAAGTATATGCAACATGTTTATTAATCCTATGTGTGTTTTAATTTATATAGTTTTAGTAATACTTGAGTTAATATTAATAATAACACAATTTGTATTTTAAAAAAAAATTAAATGAGTGTTTTGTTATATTTTGAAAATGGTTTAATAAAAAAATATAAATTCTTAAGAAAAAATAAAAAATTTAATGGTCAAAATAGAAAAATGATAAAATTTTAATAATAAAAATAATAAAAAAATGTACTATGCTAACGTGTCCATCCGATTCAGCATACTATATTGATGTGGCCGCCACATATTTTGATCCGACAAAAAATCTGACAGGGTATCATCCGATGAAATAATTTTTACAATATAGTGATCTATCGGCAATTTTTTTCGATTAGTGATTACAATAGAAAAATGATAAAAATTTAGTGATCACTTGTACTAATTATCCTACATCTTTTATTAATATAGAATTTCCTTTGATAATAAAAATTAAAAAAAAAAAATTGACGGAGCTGGATACAAACTACCAAGCAAAATAAGACCATGTTGCCATCTTCAGTTGTTTACATGTATTAGAGAAAGAACAACATTTAAACAAGAAATGAATAAAAGATCATAAAATCAATTCCACTAAAATACAATTCATTGGTACCTACAAAAATCAACTAGCATAAACATGGATTAATGCAAGCCTTGTCATTTGAAACTCAACAAATGATAAGATCAACTTATTTTATTGTATATACAATTTGCATTTTCAGCATTATACAATAAGTAACTTGCACACCTAGAACAAGTAATAAATACATGCAACATGCCACATTCCGCTGATAAAAATTGAAACTCGGCATAAGCTACAGCTTATATAGGACAAAAATCACAAAGCAACTGAAAAACAGAGGAAAACATAAGATGCCAAATCCATAGTTTCATCGTCGATTTTCAACTCACTGTCCACCGTACCTCAGTCATCTTCAATTCCTCTCACTAATTCTTGCTTATCCACCGTTCCCATGTATGCCGAAGCCAGCCTCAATTGAAGCAGAGGAATTCAAACAAATTAAACTCCCTGCATGATTGAAACTCAAATAAAATAAAAACAATCCAAATTGGAACAAAAACACAAAAATCAAATGAATTAAACTCACTGCATGATTGAAATTCATTGAAGGAAAACTTAGCAAACCCAATTGGGAATAAATTTCAGGGACCAACTCATTATCCTATTTTGATTTACAGGCTGCCATGGGAGACAGAGACAGACCTCGTGACCGAGATCGTGAACACGATGGAGACCGAGACGGAGACATTCAAACTCTTGAAGGAGAATAAGTGAATTTGGGTTTGGGTTTAAGAGAAAGCTTAGGAGAGATGGGTTTGGTGGTGAGGGTGAGTTAAAATCGCCATTAGAGAGAAATAAGTGAAATTGGCGGCTGATACAGAGAGATGATTAGGTTTTAAACAGAGAATGATAAATACCTGAATCTGTAGGGGTATTTTAAGCATAACATATATATATTTTTTTTTAATTTTTGACGGAAAAATTGAAAAAATTTGAGGGAAAAAATATTATGTCAAATGATATCGAAATAAAGAGATATAATCATGCATTTCTTAAAATATATGAATAACTTTATTGTTTAGATCAAAATTTAGTGATTAAATTATAATTTACTTTATATTTTTTGCATAAAATAAAGAAATAATTATTTTATGAGATCTTTATATTTTATCATATTATATTAAAAAGTTTCTATATTTTTAAAATTATAATAAAAAAATTTTATATTTTAATTTGGTTAGACTATAAGGTATTTCCATATATTTTTTCTATTTTTTTCATTAGTTAAACCCAAAAAAATCAAATTTTGATTAAAATATTTATTTTAATACACAAAATATCTCTTTCTCTTCTTCCTACAACTAACTCAATCCAACCCTAAAATTTAATTTTCTTTTTTTTTGCAAATCATAGCTAATCCCTATCAATTTTTATCATCACTTCAAATTTTCTATCTATTATCTACATATTCGGCAAAAATGGCTTCCAACAACAATGACAAGATCCAAGAAATTAATGTAGCTGATACACCATACCACGATGGACTCTCTGCATTTTCATTTCTTACACAAGCAAATAGGACAATATTCATAGATCTTCAAATTAAGGTGAAGTGATTGGAGGGACAGTGAAGGAGAAATGATGTAATACCCTAGAAAGTTATAACTCACATGTATGAATTAATTCTCAGTTTGTGATTCATTAGTCTTGAAATGATGGGAAAAAATTTTAGAGACAAAGTTAGAAAGCGAATTTAATACTTTTCCGAAAAGCTGCGGTGTCGGGAACACTACTGAAAAATGAGCTATCCGGTCAACAGAAGAATTTCTGAAGTTGACTTGAGGGTAAAAGATCACCATAATTTATGTGTAATTTTGGTAAAAAAAAAGAAGTGAAAATTATTTAGGAACACTGAAAAAATAACCAATGACAAAATAGTAAATAAATGAAAGTTAAAGGTGAATAGTAGAAATTGGTCGGTCGGGATTACAGAATGACTCTAGAATAATTTTTATAAATAAGAATAAATTAAAATAAGCCTATTAATTTTCCACTCTGATATTTAAATCTTAATAGAATTGACAGAATAAATTACAGAAGATTTTGAACCAAAATGCGATGAATAAAAATTCGAGGATTTAGTTATAATTGGCCAAATTAATTTTTCTTTATATTTTATCACTTAGCCATTTGTTCTTCATTCTTCTTATTCTTCCTTAAGTGGTCGAACCACTTTTCTTGCTTTCTTCCTCCATTTTCTTCATCATTTCATCAAAATTTTTAAGGAAAATTGATAGAAAACTAGCAAATTCACTTAGCTTTCTTCATTTTCATCCTTAATTTGTAGAAATGAGCTAAGAATTTCAAGGAATATTAAAGAAGAGATTTCGGCCCTTACATCCAATTTAAGGTAATCAATTGTTTTGTTCAATCTTTTGGTTTATTTAGATGTTATTTGAGTTTAATTGAATGGGTTTATAGTTAATTTGCATCAATTGATGTTATTTGTTGGAAATCCCTAATTTGACTATTTAGGTTGAAGTTGTAAGAAATAATTTGATGATTTAGTGTTAGTTTATGATAATTTATGTTAGAATTAGTCAATTGGATATGATTAGGCAACTAATTGATGGATTAATTGATGTAGAATTGAAGTTTGGATCAAAGTGACCTAATTGGTACATTTGAGAAATTTCGATGGAGAATTGGTTTTCAAGGCTATTTGAAGTATTAGGTGAGTCTATATTGCATCATAAAACATGCCTAAATGATTGAATTGTTGATTGGAAACCTATGGTAAAACCCCTCATTTGGCCGAAACCCTTGTACTATTCACTCCTTTGGTTTTGCTTGATTTTATATGGCCATTTGATCCTATTTTGATGTTGTTTAATCTTGTTTCTTGAATGCCTATACCTTGTTTGACAATGTGACTTTGTGTTGATTGAATTGGGCATGTCAAGTTTACACCTAAACCTAACCTATTGGCTTGCCATTATATGCCCACCATGTGTTTGATGAAATGCCTAGTTTATTTTGCCTTTGGCCTATTGCTTTGTATTTCATAGGCCTACCATTTGAATGCCATTGTAGCCAGTGACGTTGGCATGCCAATTAACCCGCCGATTTTCCTTGTTAAACCAACTTTTGTTCAATACCTTTATTGTTTACCATAATCTTTATCCTTGCTTATATATTGTATTCTGCTATGCCATTGATTCAAATACTACTTGATTTGAAAGATATTGATTATATTGACAGTGATGATACCATTATTGCATAATAGTGTCTATTGACATGTTACTCACTTATATTGACTTAAATGTGGTTTGACAGAGCTATCTCACCGACAGGGTAGTGGGTACATACTATCAGCAATGTGCACCTTGATATTGATGCTCTAGCTGAGAAGGGTTATTGGTCCCGGCTATAGGACCTGATCAGTCTTATGCCTACTTGATATGTGATTGACTGTGTGATTATACATAGTCTACGTGTTTCATGGCCCTCTGTCTGTCTTACCATATGATTCCATAACTTGATATGACCATTGTTATTCCTATTGATTACTGATACTGATTCTGTAAACTTATATGATTTATACTGTACCATTATTCCTCATCATATGTAAATCATTATTTCAGCCTATATTTCATTGATGATGCATATAGATTCATTGAGTATCATCTATACTCACTGTTTTATTGTTTACTCATTTCAGGAGAGGAGTATAGTACAGATTCCTGTCATCTGTCATTCTGGGATATCTGCAGACTGTTATCTGATGTATATTTTCTGATACTGTGTATTATTATTTTTGGTGTTCATTATCTAGTTGCTCCATGGGTATGTATGGATTAGCTAGGAGATGAACATGTGTATATGATACTTGATGATATATTTGAGTTATATGATGATATTGTGGTATGATATATGACTGTTACAGTCAATTGCAGAAATTTATAGAATGAACTACAGAATAACATAATGGATGGTAATTAACTAAAATGAATAATTAATTGAGGTTTATAGATTATGCATGTGATACTGGGTTCTATGGGTATCGATCGCCATTGGCATCTCCCGTGCCCTAGGACCGTCGCAGTCCAAAAAATCAGGTCGTGACAAAGGGCCAGTGTATAATGGTGGTTGCATCGCATTCTCCTTTCCGTTGTAGTCATGCTATTCCTATTGGTCCAAAACGATGTCCTCACTAGTGTATCTGCAGTCTGCACCTCCATCACGCTCATAGTACTTTCATCTTCACACGGTTCTTCTCCTCCATCACCGTTGCTTCAGATCTTCATCCAAGCCCCTCTATCGTGTTTTCCAAATCCACCAGCATTGTAGTGCTATAGTAAGAGGGAAGACAATGTTTCTGGACTAAGGCTTGAATGAGGAAGCTCAAGTGGTTGTTAAGTTCATGGTTCGTGGATCGGAGAGCATTGTTCTCTAGACTCAGGGAATCTACTTCTCTAGCTGCCTCGCAAATGCGCGTGAGACAAAACACACTGCGATTAATTAGGTTTTCTCCCAAAATTTGCCAAACCCAAACTTGGAAGTTCTGAAGATGTTAAATCAAGAAGTTGAGTTTTTGCTTGGAAATTATTAGTTTCTTGACTAAAATCAAATGGGTCACTATTCTGCGTCCAAAAATTTGATTTCCTATTTGAACTTTAGGTTTTTGAGTTATCAATTTTTCTTCATTTTGTTTTCGACCCCTCATCACACTTGGTAAGCATGATTATCACCTCTACTTGTAAGCCTTGTTTTTGAATTAGATCTCTTATATTTTTAGATGGGAAATTGTTTGGTTGGTATTGATAATCATATTTGTCTATTTTTTCATATCCACAGTTAATTGTAATAAGGATAATAAATATTATTCATATACTGATGTATTCCATTCTTAGCTGTATCAAGAGTTTGTATCTATCTTGATTACCAACCTTATCATTGTAACTCTATATATACAAGAAATATAGAGTTACAGTGATAAGGTTGGTAATCAAGATAGATACAAACTCTTGATACAGCTAAGAATGGAATACATCAGTATATGGATAATATTTAATATGTTACAACAATATTATCCTTATCAAATTGGGCCATTTTATGGTGGTGGTGGTGGTGGTTGCGGCGACGGCAACAGCGTTGGGTGGATGATGATGGTGGTGGCAATGATAGTGCTGGTAAAGATAAAATTTTTGATATGATTAAAAGTGATGGTATTTGAGTGAAAATTATAATGAAAATAAAGGGTATTATATATATTTTACATTGATTTAATAGATTTTTAATAATCATATTTGTCTATTATTTCATATCCACAATCAATTATGATAAGGATTATTCATATACTGATGTATTCCATTCTTAGCTATATCAAGAGTTTGTATCTATCTTGATTACCAATATTAAATATTATCCATATACTGATGTATTCCATTCTTAGCTGTATCAAGAGTTTGTGTCTATCTTGATAATCAAGATAGACACAAACTCTTGATACAGCTAAGAATGGAATACATCAGTATATGGATAATATTTAATATGTTACAACAATATTATCCTTATCAAATTGGGTCATTTTATGGTGATGGTGGTTTTGGTTGCGGCGGTGGCAACAATGTTGGGTGGATGATGATGGTGGTGGTGATCGTAGTGCTGGTGAAGATGAAAATTTTAGTATGGTTGAAAGTAATGATATTTGAGTGAAAATTAAAATGAAAATAAATGATATTATATATTTTTTACATTGATTTAACGGATTTTTAATAAAATGACCTCAAATTTTAATGGAACAAAAAATATTGAAATTTTTTAGTATAATTTAAAAAATATTGAGGTATTTTAATATAATATAGCAAAAATAAATAAATTTTATACTAATTAACCCTAAAATAAAGCTAAAAGACAGCCTTGGCAAACTTTTAATATAAATAAAAAATTAATTAATTACTAGTTGATTAATTAATTATTTGAAACTAAAACTCCTTTTATAAAATGGATTATAAAATACTAACAGGATTATTCATGTCCATTAACTAATAATTATCGGTAACAACGAGATTCAATAGGATTTTTTTTTAAGAAATACTAGTTAAGTAATTGATAAATTATAATATAATAATAATTTTAATTCATAATTATAAGAGAATTATATTTAATTATAATTATTATCTTTTTAAATCATGAATTAAAATCTTCACTTTATTAATTTTTTAATTTATTTATTTCTAGATTTTTTTAATTTTTTTTAAATTAATTATTTTTCAGTAGAAAAATCCAATTAAATATAACAAGTTGCCAATCTCTATTAAGAAGTTTATATTCAAATTTTGTTTAAGTGGATGTATTAGTTATTGCCACCTCATCAAATTAGATGAATTGAATTTAATTGATTTCAAATTAATTGAATGATAAATAATAAGTTAATTAAATGAAAATTTTAATTTATAATTCAATAAATTTATTTACAAATTTAATAATGTAATAGCATTTAATATACTTATTATAAAATAAGTCAAATAATTGCTTTTATAATATCTTTTTGTCAAAGATTAATTTATATTTCTTCCTAAAAAAAAATAATTTGCATAGTATTACTTACATGATTGTATTTATATATAATGAAGTTTTATGTAATATACATGAAAAAAAAAGAGAGAAAATAATACTTTATAACAATTACTAAATAATAAGTTTTTTTAGATAATATAATATACAATAAATATATACAAAATTTTATTATTTTAGATTATTATTTAAAATAAATAAATAAATACAAATTTTAAAAAAATTAATGAATTAATATAATTTTATAATCGCATAATATATATATATCGACTAATTATTATAATACTTAATTGTTAAGAGCTAATTAATATAGGTCAGATTTATTTTTATTATTATTTATATTAATTTAAAAAGTAAAATTGAAATTGACCTTCAAACTTATTATATTATACTAAATTCCAATAGAAATAAATTAGATTTTTCAATTTTATTCAATTAGCACATAAACATTAATAACCAAATTAATGGGTCAACTGCAAAAAATTTATAAAAAGTTAAAATAATTTCAATCAAAATTAAAAGATTAAATTGATAATATAAAATAATAAATTTAAAAATCAAATTCATCTTTTGACTTTTTAATTAATAAAAAGTCACTTAAATCTATAATTTAGGATATAATTATAATTAAAATTTAAAATTAAAGTAAAATTAATAAAAAAAATTACAGTATGATTGTAAAGAGGTAATAATCACACATTCCCCTTATTGAAAACAAATCAATGAAGCAAGCCATTTTATTTATTTATTTTAAATTTAATCTGATTGAAGTTTAGATTTATAATTTTTTTCTTTCTTTTTATCAAAAGAATCAAACAAACTAATAAACAACCAAAAAATGTTTATAATTTAAAAATTATGTTTTTTTTTTTATTATTGAAGAAATAAAATTGATTTTAAATTTATTATTTAAGGAAATATATATTTATCGTTAAATTATATTTTAATTTTAAAATAATATTATTAAATTAATAAATATATTAACACATTTTAATTTTTTAATTCAATTTAAAAACGATGTTATTAAATTAATAAATATATTAACACATTTTAATTTTTTAAATTTAATTTTGATTGAAATTTAATCTTAACATTTTTTGCTAACTAGAGACGATTGCGATAACGCTAACCTTTTGCGGGTGGGGCCGTGGGGCCCTCTCGTTGGAGGAAAACCAACTACACTTTTATTTTTTTGGGATTATTTAAAAAAAAATTCACAAACTTAAAGCAAAATTATTATTTTTATATAATATTTTAATTTTAATAAATTAAATAAAAAAAATTTATTTTTAATAAATTTATATTTATCTAATAAATGAAATTAATATTTTTTTATTAATATTTTTATGATATTAATTCTATCCGTCCAACATTGATATTAATAATTTTAAATTAATATTTTTATTTCGTGAATTCTATCCGTCCAACAGTCTAGTGGAATCCAAATAATTCTAAATTTACTAAAATTTAAAATTTTTTATTTAATTTATTAAAATTAAAATATTATGCAGAATTTTTAATTTTGGCGTAAATTTCTTTTTGTAAATAACCCTATCTTCCGCGTGAATCATTCCTCGGTAAAGTCCACGACGAAGGCCAAAGCAAAGCCAAAGAAAGAACTGGGGAATAGAACTGGCCAACTCACAGTTTCGAGGCTTCTTACCATGGAACAACAATAACAACAACCCTTCTATGGTACTGAATTTTAATATTCCAAAAAACCATAAACCCATCTCTGTCTCTTTTTCAATATTCCAAAAAACCATAAACCCATCTCTGTCTCTTTTTCCCTCTTTCCTTCATTAGTTTTACAAAATTAAATAACACACCATTGACAAAATTTCCAAGCTTTCATAATTCCCATTTTCACTACTTGATAGCCTCTCACTTGACATACATTTATATTCACTTTTTTTTTTAATACAGTTTTACTTAATCAAGAATTTGAGAATTCAAGAAAGCAAGAAAGCAATAATTCACGAAATCAAGAACCCACCACCACCACTATCGATAATTAGAATTAGTAGTTGGGTTGGTTTTCATTTTTGGTTGGAATACCGAAAATGAAACCACTCTTGCTTTTCTTCTTCTCTGTCTTCTTCTTGATAGATTCTTGGTCCATTGTGGACTCAGATCTAGCATCAGATAGGATTGCTCTTGAAGCTCTGCGAAAGGCAGTGGGTGGTCGATCCATTCTTTGGAACCTTTCCAGCAGTCCTTGCACATGGACTGGTGTGAATTGTGAAAAAGACAGAGTTGTTGAACTTCGCTTGCCTGGTATGGGTCTCTCTGGCGTCCTTCCTATAGCTCTTGGCAATTTAACACAGTTGCAGACTCTGTCTCTTCGCTTCAATGCTCTCTCTGGTCCAATTCCAGCTGATATAGGTAATATTGGTTCACTAAGAAATCTCTATTTGCAGGGGAACTTGTTTTCCGGGGAGATTCCTGAGTTCTTGTTCAATTTGCAGAATTTGGTGAGGCTTAATATGGCAAATAATAATTTTTCTGGTGTAATTTCTCCCAGTTTTAATAATTTGACCAGGCTACGAACACTGTTTCTGGAGCAGAACCAGCTTAGTGGTTCTATTCCTGAATTGAATTTACCATCACTTGTTCAATTCAATGTTTCTTTTAACAAGTTAAGTGGGTCTATTCCTCAAAAGCTATCTGGGAAGCCTTCATCTTCCTTTGAAGGGAATTCTCTCTGTGGGAGACCTCTGATACCTTGCAATGGTAATGATAAGTTGTCTGGTGGAGCAATTGCTGGGATTGTGATCGGTTGTGTTGTTGGGTTTTTGTTAATTTTAATGATTTTGATCTTCTTATGTCAAAGAAAGAGAACTAAACAAGGAGTTGGTAAAGATACTCAGATGCCAAAGCAGGGAGAAGTTGAGATTCCGGGTGAAAAGGCAGTTGGTGACAGTGGTAATGCCAGCACAGGGTTTGCTGGGGCAGGGGCTGTGGTGGCTGCAGTGGCTCAAGGGGATGCTAAGAGTCGTGGGGCTACGAGTTTGGTGTTCTTTGGTAACACTTCAAGGATGTTTGATTTAGAGAACTTGTTGAGAGCTTCTGCAGAGGTACTTGGGAAGGGGACTTTTGGAACAACTTATAAGGCTACCTTAGAGATGGGAATGGTGGTGGCTGTGAAAAGATTGAAGGATGTGACTGTATCGGAGAAAGAATTTCGAGAGAAGATTGAGAGTGTTGGGAAGATAAATCATGAGAATTTGGTCCCATTAAGGGCTTATTATTATAACAAGGATGAAAAGCTTCTTGTTTATGATTACATGCCTATGGGAAGCTTGTCTGCTCTTTTACATGGTAAGCACTTCTTGCCCTTTGCATTATATCTATTTCTGCTGTTTGGTTCTTTAGTTATGATTGATGTTTATTCTTTTTTGGTCAACTAAATGGCTTATGTTCTTGTTATCTCTTCAATAATTTTGTGGAATCCAACTTAGCTATAGTTTTGTGGTAGGATTGCCATAATGGATTCCAAATCTATCGATTATTTATATTTTATTTTAATTCCTACTGAGTGATAAGATTTATTAAGGTTGGTGTTGAGTGGTAAATTTGATAAAGAAAGAGATGATTGCCATATTTTATGTTATAGAAAAATCACCTTTCTGGTTGGCTGAGTTCTCTTGTTTTGCAAATCTGAAACTGGCCTTAAAGTTTAGAGAGCTGTGTAGCTAGTTCAATAATTGTTTGCTATTTGTTTACGTCAAGAAGGAAACCTCAAAGCTTCTACAGTTTGTAATTTAAGATATGCAGCCTGTCTGAAATTGTACTTGATTGGAAATGATTTTTGCAAGCATTTAAGCTTTCCACTATATATACATTTCTAGAAACCCAGTTTCTAGTGATTATGATGCCGTAAAGGATCATGTTTTGATGATGCAATTGACAGTGGAAATTCCTTTAATTGTCTAAACTGTAAAGGGAATACTTTCAAAAATATGGAATCAGCATTCTTTGTGCATTTGTTCATGAGATGGGTAGTATTGTTGAATTCTTTGACATTGTTCAGATGTGTAAAATGAACATGATAAAGAGAAACATTTGCTTTGCTTATTTATCTCTTATCTGATTTTCTTTTTAGGAAATAGAGGGCCTGGTAGGACTCCATTGAATTGGGAGACCAGGTCTGGCATTGCCCTTGGAGCTGCCAAAGGGATTGCACACCTCCACTCTCAAGGCCCTGCAAACTCTCATGGAAATGTTAAATCATCGAATATTCTCCTCACTACATCCTTTGAAGCCCGGGTCTCCGACTTTGGCCTCGCCCATCTTGCGGGACCTACCCTCACTCCAAACCGTATTGATGGCTACCGTGCTCCAGAGGTGAAAGATGCTCGCAAAATATCCCAAAAAGCAGATGTTTATAGCTTTGGCATACTTCTCTTGGAATTGCTCACAGGAAAGGCTCCCACTCATTCCCACTTGAATGAAGAGGGAGTAGACCTTCCTAGATGGGTCCAGTCTGTGGTTAAAGATGAGTGGACTACAGAGTTGTTCGATCTTGAACTTCTCCGATATCAAAATGTAGAGGAGGAGATGGTTCAGCTCTTGCAACTAGCAATCAACTGTACAGCCCAGTATCCCGATAATCGCCCTGCAATGGCTGAGGTGAGAAGCCAAATTGAGGAAATTTTCCGTTCTAGCTCACAAAAGCAAGATACAAGTCCTGATATCGAGGATGACAAATCCTTCCAACAGACGTACTCAGTTGATTCAGGTGCACCACCATCTTCTTAAAGTGCTCATGAAAGATCATTGATCTTTCATAGTTTCTCCATTTTTAATACACTTATTAGTTTAGTGTTTCAATTGTTTGTTTATTAATTCTTGGGTTCATCTTTGAGAACCAACTGTGCATGTTCATTTTTTTTCTCCTTTATTTTTCTTCATTTTTCCAGTTTTATCTTTTTTCATAGCAGAGATTTAGTTTTGCACATGTAACTTTACCTTTCACTTCTATGTGAGAGTAGGATTCCAACATTATTATTTTTTCTTGGTTGGTGTGATATGTGAATAAATAGCAAAGTTGCTTTAGTTGAGTTCATCATCCTTTACTTCTGTAGCCTTTTTTTTTTTAATTAAATTTTAGCACATCGGAAATTGTCAAAGGGAAAAAAGATGTGAGGATCTAGTGCAGAATGAGGTAGTTACTTGATCATTAGGCTACTAAACCAATAACTTTAATTCTCTAATTACTTCTTTAACTTTTGGGTTTTGTTTTATTTCTTTTCCTCTTAACCTTTTACTCGTGAAATAGTACTGATTCTTTTAACGTGCAAGATTTGTTTATATCTTGAATTATGGATATTGGCTTTATTTGTTCATAAAAAATATCTAATTAAGGTAATAATTATGTGGCAACAATTATGCTACGAGGGGCAGGTGCTTGGTCAATTTGAATATCAATTAAAGGTCTATTCATGGTATGAATTGGACAAGGACTTGGTTGTTCAATTCTCGTTTTTATCGATCAAGACAGATTTGAATATAAAAATCCACTTCATGTTAAACCATGTTCTTGCCAAGAAATTTGAAAGGTAAACCATTCTTTACTCTTCAGGAAAAATCCACTTTTCTTGGAGCCTTTGCCCTACTACAAACGATCTTTAATAAGATTAGTTTTTGTTTAATCTTGGTCTTCTACTTTCTTTTAAAATTCAAAACATTTTTTTTCTTTTCCTCCCATTTTGCTTTAGCTTCTCATTTTTTTTTTGAAATTCAAAGGGTCACAAGAAAAGCAAAAGAGTCAAAGGTGGTAGGTGATACGCCTTGTAGAGACACTTCATGGGCCATGAGAAGTTTGTTAAGCTTTGCAAGAGCAATCAAGCATGAATACATCGCATTGTCATGGTTATTTTTAATATATATATATAACTGTTGAAATTAAAATTATAAGTTCTTTTTATATCACTCAAATATGATTAATATATTTTTAATAATATTTATCACATGCTCAAAACACATCCTAAATTTTATTAATTTATGAGTTTTCTAACGAATATCATAAGATATTTTTTAAGAATTATTATTTTAGATAAAATATAATTATAAAATAATTATTTGAGATAAATATAAATAAATTAATATAAAAGTGAGTTATATAATAAAAAGTGAAGATTTTGAATGAGTTGTATTTAGTTATAATAACTATTATATCAAATAATAAGTCAAAATTTTTTACTTTTCACTTATTTATTTTATTTTTAAATTTATCTTTTTAATATTGTCTAAATTTTTATTTGTTAATGAATGCAAATAAAAATTTCAATCATTTTACTGATAAAAAAAATTATTGACCGAAACTCATTTTTTTCATATTTTACATTTATTAATCTTTATAAAATTCAAATGTTTAAATAAATTGCGTATCTTCCTAGACCTAGTTGTCTTTGTTGCATTTTTGTCATGTAATTAAGGATTTCCATTTTCTAGTCTTCCCTTTGAAATTCATTCGAAACTTACAAGATGGGCAAACCCAATTAAGATGGTCAATGTCAAGACTAATCTAGCAAATTCTCTTAAATATGAGTATGTAATAATGAAAGTGACCAGCTTAACTTAGTGGTAAGAAACAAAATTTTTTAAAGAGGGATTTCGAGTTCGAATCATTCTTTCGTTAATTAGACGTACGATTTATAAAAAATAAATATAATTATTCTTTCGTTAATTAGACGAACGATCTATAAAAAAATAAATATAATGTCTCATAAAAAATTATTTTTATCTCACTAACATTAATTATTAACAATGCAAAATCCTTAAAAAAAAAAAAGAAAAAAAATAATGAAAGTCATTATTGATTAGATAACTACTATTTAGTTAAAATAAAAAAAAAAAATCCAACCAAATTAATTTATTTATTTGGTTTTGATATTAAATATTTTTATTATGGTTTTAAAAGTTTTTAGTTTTCGGTTCAATTCATATTATTTTTAAACAAATAAATTGAATTATTAATATTCTAATTTATTTAATAATTTTTCAAATTTACAAATTCAATTTTTTTTAAAAAAATTAATATTCTACATATAAAATATAATTTATGCTTGATGTTTATTTGTTTATTCTACATATCATTTCAATAACTTACGAATTTATTTGTTATAATATGCATTAATTTAATTATGTTGTAAAGCATTTTAATATAAAAATAAAAATAATTCCAAATTGAATTTCAAACGCGGTCTAACTAGCACGATATTATTAGAGATAGATTATGATTATGTTATGTAGGCTTTTGCTTGTGTTTCAACTTTGGTTTGTTGAAACTGAATTGTATTAAGTTGTTTTCTATTTTTTTTATGTTTCTAAGTGAAATTGAATTAGATATAAGTTTGCTTATTGAAAAAATTTAGTTTTGCTTATTGAGTAGATTGGTTTAACTCATTTTCATTTGAAATGAAAATATTTGACTCGGCGTATAAGCGTTTACATAAAAGTGTGAAACTCAAAAATAAAAAATTAAATATTTTATTAATAAAAAAACTATCAAATCTTAAAGTTTTATAAGCTATTTATAGAGAACAAACTTAAGAAAATTCTAAGAGGCTGATTTAGTAATTTATTTCGAAAAAGAAATAAATCACCAAATCTATATCATAATGGAAATAAAAATATTACATAATAACTGCCTTAAAAAAATGCACCAATAGATTTTTCTACCTAAATTAAATAAGGAAGCAAAAACTGCTAAAAATAGATAAAAAAAATATAAAACTGCCAAAACGGAAGCCTAAATGTTGAAATTTGACCTAAAAAAACTATCAGCCATCGCTTTAATAATGAATTTGATTCGTTGGATCGTTTCTCATTGGATTATGGCCGATAAAGACCCAAAATAAGATGTTTTCAGAAGGCCAAACGGGTCCCGACCCAATTGACCCATAAACTATTTAGGCTTCTGTTTATGTTTCTTCTTATCTAAGTGGTCCAAAAATTCTAAACAAATACTCTCCACATCAATATTTAACTAAAACTAAATAAAAAATGAATATATTTTGTAGATCTCATTCTCTCTTTAGTTCTTCTACCTCTAGGCTAGAAGCTAGAAAAATAATAAATAATGAAGAAATAGTAATTGAAAAGTCTCAAAGATTCAAAAGTAACAAATTTACAAAACCAACAAGTTCAACTTGTTTAAAATCGATTATACTATTAAAATTAAAGAAAGAGATATTCATCTCATACCCTTTGAAACCACCTGAATTTTTTCTCAAAATTCTTAGAAAAAATAAAGAGAGAAAAATTATATATACATTCATATTTGCCAAATTCAAGTAGGAATAAAATTTTTGACAAAAAAAAAGTTTGAACATCTGTATTTTTTTTTGGATTCTTCCTGTCTAATATTCGGGTTACCCGGATTAATCCGGACCACATTTCTATCAGGCCATTTTGAAGAGAGCTTTCCAAATAATGTTTTTTATATTTTCAGAGTTCAAATTTGAGATTTCAATTAAGTAACTCAAGTTCTTTTCATCTGAGTTAAATTCGAGATTTCTGTTAAGTAACTTAAGTTTTTTTTACCTGAGCGTTAATTGAACACCTCAATTTTGACTGTTCTTAGAGATGGCAAATTCACAAACTTCCGAGAATCCCTCTGTTTTGTTGAGTCTAGAGGACCAATCTCATTTGTTTATTGCCCTAATTTCTCATTATCACTCAGTGATAAAACATTCTTAATTCTCTTATTCATTAAATCAAAACTCACAATTAACAAATGAGTGAAGGATCTATTCTTGTAGCTTTGATCTATAAGATTCACTACAAAGCTATAGTCTCAACCTTTGCTGCAAAACCTAAATTCCAAAGCCAAAAAGGTGAAATCCTGCTCTGCCTACTATCATATTTCCTGTTTCAATGCTTTATTTTCTCTGTTTTTGTTTTTAATTATGTCAATTGGATGCTATGCAAGAAAATATTTTATGTTTAAATTAACTTGAGCAACTTTGATGAATATTTATAAGAATTTTTAGCCTAAGCCCAATTGTAATAGTCAAAGTATATAATTTAGTTAATTAAAGAAAGTGATTAATTATTAAGTTAATTAAAAAAAATAAGTTTAATGTGTAAAAATTGATTCCATGTATATGAAAGGTAAATTGGAAATTTAAAATAATTTGTGTTATTGTTATATGTATATTTTCTTTTTCCAGTTTGACTAAAAATACAAAAAATAAAAGGCAATTGTAACCACCACAACTACTATAATACTCAAATTTTTTTTTAAAACATACAACATTTACACATAATCATACTGACAATAGCAACAAATCACAATCTACGTAGAACACAAAATTAGAAGCAATAGAGACTCAACAAGATGAAAAAGAATCCTATGCTTCGCATGTTACAAAAATTTAGATCATCTAAAATTTTCAACATTAAACATACTGAAGGTCGCAGGACCTTTGCTTTGATACCACCTCTGTCATGACCCGACCCCATTGGACACGTGACCGACACTAGGGAACGAGAAAGCATAAGGCTTTCGGAACCCGTAGTAAGCCTGACTTACCACTGAACCTCAAAAACTGTAATATGACAGCTTTAACTATCACAAATAAAGATTATGAGTCCACCTGTCACACAAAAACTCAATAATTTAACTTCATTTACTAGCCACTTAAGGCTGATATCATGCACTTAATATCAATTTAAGTTTCTGCCTAACAGAACAATCAATAAAAATACGACCATAACTCTAACATTGAAAATAACAATGCGGAGCTCTAAAAATTTTAATACAATGAACATAAAATAATTACATAATAAAATAAAATAATTCCACTGCTTGAAAAATGGAAGGTAGGAATATTCAACTTAAAAACTTAATCTCTGTAAGCTCAACCCGAAACCTGAAAAAATATTTGAATAGGAGTGAGCGTTCGACTCAATGAGCTGATATAAAATAATTTAACATGTAGGTCATTTATTAAATCTACATGAAATGTCATATCACATATAATCACCCATAAACATACATAACATACATGATGAAAAATGTTCGTGGAATCCAACCTCATCTATGTTTTCGTTTATTGTAAATGGGGAGTCGACTCCCTCCCTTGGCTCTCTTAAATTCCAACTATGGGGCCACGGTGAGATCAACTCAAATCATGCATCCCTATACTGTTGTCACATCCCAACTCCAGTGGTGCGACGGTCCTAGGGCAAAGGTAGGCTTAAGGCCACCATAAACCCGTAGAACTCACATATCCTGGATCTCATACACGATTATATTAATTATAAATATCATATAATATCATTTTCATAATCCATATAAGCATAATTCATTTTTTTACTATATCATTTCATAATTTCCTCTTGTTCCTTACTGATCAAAGGATGTATCCCACATCACTAAGGAACAAGGGTAACCCAAAATAACAAATTATACATCAAAATATTATCATCCCCAATGACTAACTACAGAGCTCTAGAGTATACTCCCAATACATATTAAACCATAATAGCATACAATGATTATACAAAATATCTCAAAATTATTACAATGAAGGCTTCTTGAAAAAATGAGTCAAGAAACTTGATCTTCTCTAACTTCACGAGCTACACTATTACCTGAAATCCACAGAAGAGGAGTGAGTCTTCAACTCAGTATATATGAACATGCAATAAGAAAGAAATACATATATATATA
>CANXYC010127942.1:0-83147 GCA_948193065.1 Aleurites moluccanus
TTTTTTTTTTTTTTTTTTTTTTTTTTTTTTTTTTTTTTTTTTTTTTTTTTTTATTTCCCACATCAGAACACCCCCCCCCCCCCCCCCCCCCCCCCCCCCCCCCCCCATACACACACACACACACTTTGATTACCTTGATCACCAATACCATCTAAGTGGTCTCCAACATTAGTATCCAAACCATCACTAGCCCCCATACTACATGATCCAGACACATTCAAACTAGCAATAGCTCCCATACTATATGACTCAAGCCCATCCAAACCAGCAGCATCTCCCATACTACATGACCCAGGTCCACCACCAGAAGCAGCCTCCTCATTCCCATTTCCACCATTCATACCTTTGTCAGTTGCATCACTTTGATTTGTGAGCAGAAGTATAGGTTCAGGTACATCAGTCTAAACATGAGGCCACCTTTCGTAAATTCAAAAATTAATTTATGTCGTATCCTTGAATATCTCGAACATGAATAATATGTCATTATCATTCTCTATAGCTATATTAACCCCACACAATATATCAATAAACTCTGACTTTATATCAGGGAATAGATTATAGACGTCCTTCACAATCTCAATATATGAATATTCATCCGGGTCCACATTAGCTATTGTGCCTTTTTGCCCATTAAATTCAAAGAAAAATATACACTTTGAAGGTAAGGCCATCTGCATTTAACAATAAATTCATTCATTAGTATACTTCATACTTTGCAAACCCCAAAATAATACGAACTCCCACTCAAGCATTTCTACGAAAACCTTATATGCAAAACTAAACCATCAAATAAATTGCAATATAAAGTCCATTGTTACATAACTATAAACAAACATATTAAAAAACTAAAAAACCCCACCATCTAAATTATATAATATAATCACACTTTTGTATTGTCAAAATCCTAGAAATTTCACTCTTATAATAAACACCGATTTTATAATCCAAAATTGACTCAAGTTTAGAATGTGAAATATAAACTGGGTAATTATAAAATTCATGCAAAAAATTAAAACCCAATGATAAACAGAAAAAAAAAATTAAGTTACACATACCTTTTGAATGACCCACAATCCAGAATCATGTCTTCAGCTTTCAGTTTCACCCACAACAATTTCCACTGATGTTATACAATATAAGTAGATTTGTTTATTCGATTCGAAGAGAGAAACATGGATGGGAAGGGTGGAGGTTAACATATGGGTGGGAAGTTCTGAAAAAATATATACGTTTGTAACTTATTCAAACATATGTACCCCTTTTCGTCATTTCACACATATTTAATGGCAAAAACCAATAAAATTGGATTGAAGGACTATAAGTAATGACGGAAGCAAAACTTAGGGACTCATAAGTTACTTTCTGAAAGTGCAAGGGCTCAAGTATTAATTTTACTAAATTTCAGAGACTAAATAGTATTTTACCCTTTATTTTATTCTCCTACAAAATATAGCCATTTGACATTTTAGTTATTATTTATTTTTATATTTGGTTTCTTATGGAATGCAATCTTTACTTTCAAGGAGTCTATGCCCTGTGTAATAAAAAAAAAAATTAACAATTCCATTATTAAAGTTCACACTTGCAAAATGTGGGATTTAATAAATTCTGAATCGCCACAATATATTATAATACTTTACTCCACAAATTATCAATTATAATACATTTTATCTCATTTCATTTAATTTCTAAAAAAAATAATAATATTCACTAATTCACAAAATAGGTGTCGTGCAAAATAATAATAATAATAATTCAGCTTAAGTTTTGCCTATACCAAATACATAAATTTATTCTACTGTGTATAAAGAATCTAGTTAAATTAAATTTTAGAAAATATTTAATTTATTAAAAAAAGTAGATATTGGCATGTGAATTAAGTGAAATTTTAAAAATTAAATAATAATTCACACAAATAACAATTAACCCAAAAATTTGGAGGAAAAAAAAGTCAAGTATAGATGCTAGATTTTAGACTGGTGTTTCCTATGCCTACTGAAGTAACATTTTATTTGAATTGAAAATAGTAAATAGGATGTGTAATAGTAAAAGTGAAATTTATTATCTTTGAGGGTGTTTAGATTTAGTTAAAATGAATATAAAATGTCGTTTTAAAATTTAAAAAACGCTAAATCATTTTTTGAATGTTTAACAGATTAATTTAAAACGATATTTTGAAACTTAAAAATAGAAAAAATTTAAAATAAAAATACTAGCCTTTTTTGAAACTGACGTTTTTAAAACTCTATTTTTAAAGCGGGTTTTATATCCAAACACCCATTTAGTAGGTTTTCACTTTTTTTTTCTCATTTAACGGTGTTTTTCAATCAAAATGAATAGAGCAAAATAGATAAATAAAAATAAGTTATTAGTAAAAAAAATAACTAAATTGATTTAGTAATTATTATTATATGAAAATATTAAAAAAATACATTTTTTCTCAAATTGTAAGTTGAAATAATCTTGGCCAAATTATAATTTGAAATAATAATTTAAAATATTTTTTATTAATTTAAAAATAATAATAATATAAATTAAAACAAAAAATATTTTTCAAGAAATTTAAAAAATAGTAATAATAAGAACAATTGAAAAAAAAATTTAAACCCCAAATTATAATTTAGAATATTTGTTCTCAAATGTGAAACAATAACTTGGAACATTTTTATTAATTTAAAAGTAGTAACAATATAAAAAAAATAAAAAAGCTTTAAGAAAATTAAAAATAATAAATTAATTAATTTATAAAATATAAGTCATTTTTATAAAGTTTTTTATTTTTTATAAAAAATTTATAAATCATACAATTTACAATACAATTTACAAAATATAAGCCTTTTTTACAAAATTTTATATTTTTTTACAAAATATTAGGATTTGTAGTATAATATTTTATAAATCGTACAATTTACAAAATATAAGTTATTTTATAAAATTTTGCAATTTTTTTATAAAATATTGAGGTTTGTAGTGTAATATTTTGTAAATCGTAGAGCTATTTTTATAAAATTTTGCACTTTTTTACAAAAAATTAGGATTTATAGTGTAATATTTTATAAATCGTATAATTTACAAAATATAAGTCATTTTTACAAAATTTTACACTTTTTTATAAAATATTAGATTTTATAGTGTAATATTTTGTAAATAGTACAATTTATAAAATATTTGATATTTTTATAAAATTTTACATTTTTTACAAAATATTGGGATTTATAATGTAAAATTTTATAAATTGTACAATTTACAAAATATAAGTTATTTTTATAAAATTTTACATTTTTTTACAAAATATTGGAATTTGTAATGTAAAATTTTATAAATTATACGATTTATAAAATATCAATCAATTTTATAAAATTTTGCATTTTTTTACAAAATATTGGGTTTGTAGTATAATAATTTATAAATTGTACGATTTATAAAATATTGAGGTTTGTAGTGTAAAATTTTGTAAATTATATAATTTACAAAATATAAGCCATTTTTACAAAATTTTTCCTTTTTTTTATAAAATAGTGGGGTTTATAGCGTAAAATTTTATAAATTATACGGTTTATAAAATTTGACTAATTTTTATAAAATTTGTCACTTTTTTTACACGATATTAAGGTTTGCAGTGTAAATTTTTGTAAATTATACGATTTTGTTAAAATATCACATATTTTTATAAAAAATTTTACTTTTTTTCAAAATATTAGAGTTTGTAATGTAAAATTTTATAAATTATATGATTTATAAAATATGACCCATTTTTATAAAATTTGTCTTTTTTTACCTAATATTAGAGTTTATAGTGTATTATTTTATAAAAAAGTACGATTTATAAATTATCATTCATTGTTACAATTTTTTTTTATATATAACATATTAAGATTTGTAGTGTATTATTTTATAAATTTATAAAATATCATCCATTTTTTTAAATTTATCACTTATATATAAAATAATTATTATTTATTATTTATCATTTTGGAAAAGCATTTATTTTCAAAAGTATTTTTTGATTAATTTAGAATTTTATAAAGTTAATAATATGCAAAATACCTATATTTTATAATTTTATGTAAAATTTTATAAAAAAATAATTTTTTATTAAATATAAGAGAATTTAAATTAAATTTATATTATTATAATGGCTTTATAAAAGGATAAAATCATATTACTTATTTATTATGATTTTTGATTACTTAAAAGTTATTTAAAAGTAATTAATAGTTATAAGATTCATGTTTTATTATTTTATAAGGAATTTTTAAATGATTTATGTTAATATAATTATTTGAAAATATTTTATATGTGAAAAAAAAAAATTCTTATATTTTTTAATATTATTTACAGTATAACATTTTATATATCATAATAATATCTCTCATATCCTGCACGTTTTAAACGTAAATCATAATATTGTGACTTATAGTATATTATTTGCAAAATAAAGTCATTCTTATAATACTATCAAAAATTTTAAAATTTCCCATTAATTTTTAAAATATATATGTTTGTAGTTTTAATTTTGTAAATGAAAGACTTTACAAAAATATCATCTATTTTTATAAATTTTTCTACTATTTTGCAAAATATTAGATTTTGTAGTGTATTGTTTTGTTAATAAAAAGATTTACAAAATTTTTCAATTTTTTTTACAAAATATTGAGTTTTGTAGTGTATTATTTTGTTAATGAAAGAATTTGCAAAATATTACCAATTTTTATAAAATATTATTAATTTTTATAAAATTTTTCATTTTTTGCAAAATATTATGCTTGGTAGTATATTATTTTATTAATAAAAGGATTTATAAAATATCACCAATCTTTAAAAAAAATTTCACTTTTTGCAAAAATATTGGAATATGTAGTGTATAATTAAATGAACCACTTTACAAAATGTCAATAATTTTTGCAAAATTTTTCACTTATTTATAAAATATTGGGGATTTTAGTGTATTATTTTATAAATGATTTCATTTATAAAATATCACTTATTTTTATAATTTTTTTTTATAAAATATTGAGATTTGTAGTATATTATTTTATAAATTAATGAATTTAAAAAATATAAGCTATTTGTTTAAAAATTTTATATTTTTTTATAAAATACTTTGTTTTTTCAGTGTATTATTTTATAAATTAACCACTTTACAAAATGTCATTAATTTTTGTAAAATATTATTTAGTGTATTATTTTATAAATGACTTCATTTATAAAATATCACTCATTTTTATAATTTTTTTTTTATAAAATATTAAGATTTATAGTATATTATTTTATAAATTAATAAATTTAAAAAATATAAGCTATTTATTTAAAAATTTTACATTTTTTTATAAAATATTTTGTCATATCACCGGTTCACATAACTATCCCAAATCAAATCAGCGCTTCACGTAAGCATTGACATCGAAATTTATATCTAAATCTGGTTTAGTGTTCAATTTGCAAAAAATTAAAAATATAAATATAAATTTACCAAAATTTTAGTTTGTAATAAAATTATAATTTTATGAATAGTTCATAATTTTTTTTTTGTAATTAACTCTATTAGAAATCGAATTTAAATCTAAGTTTATTATTAATCATATATATAATTTAATTGTTCATAAAAAACCTGACATTGTTAAATCACATACAAACAATTTATAAACTTTAATTTCAAATTAAGTTTAACAATTGAAGGGTCAAACAGTTATAAATTAAAAAAATTGAAAGCTTCTAAAAGGTTCAGATTTGAATCACACTTTCGCTTGAAAGCAAAGAGAGTGAATATGAAGTAGAAAAGAAAGATGTTTTAATAAACTATAAAAAATAATTGGTTCTGAAGTTATTATAATTCATATTTTATTAAAGTTAATAAAACGGCGAATATGTCAATTGGGCTATTACGTACTGGCCATGACCAGATACTCCATTCAATTTTTTACCACTAGTGATTTTCAATAGTTATACTCCTAATGAAAATCTGCCGGCACTTTTTTAAAACAGTAAAAACTCCAAAAAATGGTAATGGTGCAACTAATTAAGCATTAAAGAAACAATAGCTTTAACATCTGAATGTTTATTGCAGATAATAATCTGTATAATTCACCCAGAAATGTACAATAAAGCGAGAGTCAACTGGAGAAGAAAATGCAACGACTTCAAACACTACCAATAAATTCCGAAAATCTTCCTCATCTTCGCCATCTTCAGCCAGCCCCATGTCATCTCCAATACCTTCAAGCAGTAGATCCACATCCTCCCCTAGTTCCAACAACCTTGAACTCAGCTTTTCAACCTTACTCTGCTCTTGCCCAAGGCATACCAGCAAATCATTCAGTTCTGCCTCACTCTCCTTTGCTTCTTCCCTGGTCTCTGCCTTCATTGCCTCAATATCTGGAGCTGTTGTGGCTCCACCATTCTTCAAAGCTTTCACCTCCTTTTCTAGATGGAACTTGACCTGTTCCAGGCTATTGTAAGCCTCAGACAGGATCTTCAGATCAATCTCTATCTTCCCAGCTAAATTGTGGTACATGGACACCTCAGAATCGATTTTGGATTTCTCTGCCCGTAGCATCGCTATTTGTTGAGATGCTTCCTGAAGATCTCTCCGGAGTGTCTCTGCATGGCCTCTTCCTGAGCCCCCACTTGCCCTTTGTTCAGGTTGCCAAGAGCCATTCCCGCCAATCTTGGCCAGGTCCTCAGCCAAAGTTGCATTGCGACCGAGAAGATTCTGAGTGGTGAGGGGAAAAAAATCAAACCATATAGTTCATGTTTTCTTGAGGGTTTAAAATTCTTCCGACAAAAGTTGTAAAAGTTATCTCGTCTTAAGCCACTCTAGAACTAAAAAAAAAAAAGAAAAAGAAAAAGAAAGAAAGGTAAAAGAAAAAATGACCAGTTTATATTAAAATGGTGGTAAACAGTGGTGAGGATCGCAATTTGTGTGCTACGGAATTTTAATTTGCCTCTCTGTATAGAGCATAACAAATGACTACAGAACAAAGTGGCATGGTGGTAAAAATAGCTTATCACTTATGTAAGAGGAGCATCAATTCCATGAGTCAATAACAATCTAATCTAATGTAAAATTATAATTTTAAAATTTAAATCATAGACAAAGCTTCTAATAATGAACCTGAACACATCATTTCAAACAACCAAGACAGAAAATAATAGAACAGAGCAAAAAAAAAAAAAAAAAAGAAGAGCATACATGGATTGCAAATTTCTCAAGTCTCCAATAGCAGGAGAAATTTCTCCACCCTAGTTCAAATTAGACAAATTTCTTCCCGGCAAGAACAAATAAGCAAGTTAGGAATGAAACGGCCATTTAAAATGGAAGACCTCCATTACAGCACCCAAACCCTCTGGTGAGCCTATCGAGAATACCTTAAAAAATAATTAAAAAAAAAGCATAATCATTCGTTAATATTGGGTTTTTTATGTAGGGCTAAGCAATGAATTCATAGGAACTAGCTAATGAGGAACCCAAAATAAAATCTAAGAAATTAAAGGCAATTAAAAACTTTTGACAAAAGCCTAATTGCAAGAATCTATTTGACAAAAGGAAAAAGGGCAAATGAGAACTGAGAATCTGGGCTAGAATATCTTGACCTGGAGCGGGATTTGGATGACGAGCCTAAGCCGGAATTAGACCGCGGCGAGAAAATATAAGTTCAAAACATTTAGAGAGTTATATAACTCAAACAAGAAAATCACAATCAAAATCCTAAAAAGGAAAAAAATAAATTAAAACAATAGCGTCAAGAAATTACCTACTGGAATGACAATCACGGAAAGCAGCAAGAAAAAACCTCTCCAGCCACAAATTACAAGTCAGCCAGAAATAGGTCTCCGACCACAAAATAGACAGCGGCCACAAAATGGAAGAGGGTTGAAGTTGTGCTCAGAGGGATATAAGTGCAATCTTCACAAAATCTGTCGAAATCTTAATGCAAATACTTGAATTCAAGTACTTGAATGAGATGATCTGCATGAGGGAAGGAAAATTGTTGGGAAAATCTGAAAAAGAAGAAAATATAAGACCAAAATAATGAGAGAGAGAAGAGGAAAGAAAGATTCAAAAATAAAAACAAGACTTACCGAGCTGCACAAATCGGCGGATGCAAGGGGAGGAACGGACACGAATGATGCGAAAGAAATATGTTGCAGCAACACAAAATAAGGCGTGATGAAAAAATAAAACAGAAAAGGAGTAAGAGAGCTGACATGGAAAACTTGTTTATCCGGTCACTAAAATAGAAATTGTTATGGCGAATTTTTATTAGGTATTTCAAACTCAAGTAAAGCTCACTTTAGTTTTTCTCAAACTGCTCATAAGTCGGCTAATATATCAGATCCAAGAATTCAATGGAGTACAAATGTTTCTCCTTTCGAGCATAGAAAATTAGAAATGTACTAAAGCTGTCACGTTCTTAATTTAATCTTTATATGTACTAAGTACTATAATCCTTTTAAATTTTAATAATCATCACTGCACTTTAGTCATATTTTTAATTTTCTATTGCAAAATGTTGTAGCATTTAGTCCTGTTCTTTCAAGCATTAATGATGTTGATGAGAATTAGGTTATGTTTGTTTTGAGAGACATGGAGAGAAAAGAAAAGAAATTAAAAAAAAAAAATTATTTGATTGCGAATTAGAAAAAAATAAAATAAGAGGAAATGTGATTTCCACATTAAAGGTTTTGGAAGAAAAAAAAATTTCTCCATTTTGGAGAGAAATAGTGAGAAATTAAAGTGTTTTTAATATAAATTACAATAATATCTTCTTCTTTTTCTTCATTACTTATCTTTTAATGAGGTTGACAAAGTAAATGTCTAATAAATAAATTTACATTTCCTTCCTATGCAAATAGAAGATCCAAACATTATAAAGAAAATTCAAATTCTTTTCTTTTCTTTTCTCTTCATTTTCCTAATTTAATTTCTTTTGCACAATCAGTGCTCCAAACAAAGCCTAAGAGATGATTTTTGTGAACAGATGAAATGGAATAATTATTCAATACATTGGGTGTGCTAAATAATAATGAATTACATAATTTTCCCATGTTCATGTACAATTCTCATTTTGAATTTAAATTCTTTTCAAGAAAATCCATGATTGGTATAAATCAGGGAGATTGACTTAGAATGATGGTACAGACCATACCAAAATAAATTATGATTATCGATTTAATTAGGTTTTAATCATCTGAATAAGAGTTAATCTTGAGGAGGTTAATCCTCTAAATATGGTTGTTTTTAATGAATTTCTAGATATAATGCCACCATAGAAAACTTTAAATTCAAGTGCTAACAATTTGCAAGACTATACAAGTCAATTTGGGTATGTAATCTCCTATGACAAAACATTTGATGATCGTAACAAGAATGCTACTTGTATGTACACACTCAAGAAGAAAAAACCAAAAGCATTTTAGTGATCATGTTGTACAAATTAAGTTACTGAGTTAATTAATTAATTAATTAATGAAATCCTCTTGAACCTCTTGACTGATAGAGTTCCAATCCACTCTTTGCATCTGGTAATAGAGATTCAATTGTTTGATTTTGAACGAGATGTGCCTGTTTTGATGACCATTCTAATACAATAAGCACTTCTTCATTTGCAAGAACTTCACTGTCTGGGCAATTTAATGCAATGTAGCAGACAAGAATCAATGAAGGAATTTGAACCATTTGTTCCCCAAAGTAAACCAGTTGAATTAAGTGCTTGGCACCCCCTGCACTTATAATTGCTTTTGAATGATTAACACAAAGATAATTCTCTGTGCAGGCGAATTTGTTAAGAGCAATTGCTGCTTCCATTGTAACTTCAGGTTCCCTTTCATCTAGTAGCTTCACTAATGGACCGATGATTCTTGTTTCTGTTGCTCGAAAAGTCCTTGCCAAGTTACCAATAGCCGTAATGCAGGGTATGAGAAGGTCTGAGTCTGCCTTTTCGATTACTTTGAGTAGTTGATCAACAACTGCTTTTGCAGCAGGGGATGTAGGCTTGAAAGCTGAGCGTCTTAATTCAGCAGTTTGTTCCGCTACTGCTGTGATTTCCATCAGTGCCATCGCGGAATGAGATTGAACTTCATCAGAACCTTTCTCTAATAGAACTGCGAAGCATAAAAGTGCACGCGACTCTGTTATGTTGCGACAAATGGATACATTTCCTTTGCATAGTTGCCAAAGTGCTCTTGCTGCCATTGCTTTCATGTGTGCCTTAGTAGCTGGATCTTCATATTCTCTTCCTCTAATGCTAGTCCCAGTTAACACATGGTTTTGTTTTGGATTGTTTTGGTTGCCTTTGAAATGGGTTGCATGAGTCGGGTGATTGTGATTGTGATTTTTTGTGGGACTTGGTGTTTGATTAGGATTCTGGTTTTTCAATGCCAAAGTATTGGTCACCACATTATGCATTTGGCTAGTGGTGTTATGATTCATTGGATGAGCAATTTTTACATGTTCTTCTTCTTGCTCTCTTTTCTCATTAGGATTTGAATCATTACTAGCCATCAAAACCAAATGAATCGACATAGTTTGCTTGCTTGCAATTGCATACTTGCTATGCTCTTGAACAGTCTCGAAAGCAAGATGGCTAACAAGAAACCGAATTATATTGTTCTGTGCAAAATGGTCTTGACATTTTCGATGATGTGCTGCCAATTCAGAAACAGCCCAAGCCACAACTGCTTGAACTTTCATGTGACCTTCTTTGAGGATTTTCGAAAACACAGTACAAACGCCAGCATTCACGATCTGTTCGACACTTTCTGGGTCACGTCCTAATAACCCAATAGCTCTAGCAGCATTTTCTTGACCATCCATTTTCCCTTCTTTAGCCAACTTCAGCAATGGAGGAACCCCACCTTCCTCTATTATCAATTTCCCATACCGATCATTATCTCTAGCCAAAGAAACCAATGAAGCTGCAGCATCTGATCTCTCCTCTAAAGACCCCGTATAAAGAATAGCAACTTGTTCCCAAATAAGACACAGAATTGGTTCATTAGCAGCAATAGGCGGCAGGCCTAAATACTCATCATCCCGATCATTAGCAGAAGCAGAAACACGGAGAAGCCAAGAAACATCTCCGATTGAATTCTCCAATTGCATTGTTGTTTTTCGAAAAGCACCAGAAGGTATAATGGTGAACATACGTTTCATAAGGCCAGTGGCACGACATTTGATCACCAGAATAAGAGCTTTATCAAGGACTTGCTCTGTATCATCAATGATTCGTCTTGTAGGTCGTTCATAAAGATCATTGCTTGCCCTGGCTGCTTGGCGTAAAAGGGTTGCCAACTTCTCTGTTTTGGCTTTAATTTCTAAACATTCTTGTTTGAAAGATTGTGCCTCATCTGTTGATTTTGCAACTTGGTCTGCTAATTGAATTGGCCTAGCCAAGATCTCTTTCACGATGTCCGCCATGGCCAAAGCGGACAAGAACGATTAAAATCTAAGATCAAAACACTTCCAATTGGAAATTTCTCAGGAAAAATAATAAAACAGAAAGAAAGAAACAAATGGGTTTTGTTATAAATTAAAAACTATTTCATTCTTGATTCTCTGAGTTTTTTTTTTTTTCTAAAATTTTGGCAATCAAAAATAAAAAAGCCCAGCTTTCTTTTTGTTTCTTTCGATTTTCTTGATTGTGATAGCTTGAAGTGGGACGGTGATGGAGGAAATAATGGTGGTAGTGGTGGCAGAGTTGGCGCCGCCAGGGAATTATGATAGAGAGAGAGAGAGAGAGAGAGAAAGAGGGAGGAGGTGTTTGCAATAGTAAAACGGGATTTTCTCCAACATTTATGTTAGAGCATTACCATTCCCGTAACGTTTTATAATTAGGAAGTGAATTGGTTGGTTGGTAAGCTGTGCATAGATTTAATACATAAATTATTATTATGTTTAAAGAAAGAAAATAGAAAATTACTAAACTATTCATTAAAAATATTTTCCTTTAATAAGGAATTTAGATTAGATTGGATAGTGAGAAGCTCAATAGTAATGTTAATGTTATACATGTTATGAACAGATTAGATAGTGATTAGAATTTTCAATTAATTATTAAAGAAAATAAAATTTGACCATAAGTATTTGCATAACATATATTATTATAGTTAAATCATTTCTTAATTTATAAATTAAATTGACATATTTATTTTTCTATTAATTTCAAAAGTAATTACCTTTTATATTTTTCAAGATATTATCATGAATTATATCAAATTATTATCCATGTATAAAAATATTCTTACCTTTAAAGAAAATAAATTTTATTATCCTTAAAAAATCATCATAAGCATAAATTGTTTTTTTTTTTTTTTTTTATTTAGATCCAACAAGAAAAATATCACTTTCAAGCATATGTGATTTCTTAATTTCTATTCTCTTAACTTTTTTTAACTTAAAAATACTTGTAATATTATGAAAAACTATTAATACTCTATAAATATATGAAGTGAATTCTTCATATTTTATTACATCTTGAATCATATAAAATATGAATTTTTTTTATTAATGATTTGAATAAGTTTATTAGTATTATCATTAAATAAATTTACACAGCAATCATTCAAAATAAAAATTATAGATTAATCAATATGATTGTTTGTTTATTTGGATTTCAATGGTATATTAATATTTTAAAAATCAAGTATTTCTATTTAAAAAAAATCAAAATAGTTTTTTATATGATATTTAGTTAAAAAAAAAAAGGAAAAAAAAAATAGTCAATGATTTTACTTTAGTAAGTTATTTTCAAGTTAATAAAAGGCTAAACATGTTAATTTAAAAATTAAAAAAGTCAAGTACTTGGACCACAATATTTGCTCTTGCTATATATATATATATAGATATACACACAAGGCTCATTGTATGATATTTCCTGTTATAATTTTTGTCTTTTTATGATTACCATTTATTTGAAAATTGATGATAAATATTGAAGTGAGACATTTGAACGATAAATACTATATATATCTTGGAAAATAAGTATCTATTTAATTTAATTATTTATAATAATTATTAACTGTTAATTATTATAAATAATTGTTAGCTGGTAACTGATAATTAATAATTAATAGTTATTATTTAATTGGTGATTGTTGTAAAGTATTTTATAAAATTATTATTAGTTATTATTTATTAATATATTTAATAACTATAAAAAATAAATATTAATATTTATTTTTTATTTAAATATTATTTTTATTAAAAAAATAATTTATTTTTTTATTTAAATAAATAATAATTTTTAAAAATAAATTTTAAATTGAAACTCTCCGAATAATAATTAGTTAACTATTTAACATTTATATCACAATTAACAGTTAAAATTTCATGCAGCCGTTGGAAAAAAAAACCAAGGTCTACAACTAGCTACTTCCTTGAAGTTTACAAAGATAAAGAGATAGTAAAGAAGAGCGATCTCAACTAGGTTTGTTAATTTGTAATATACAGAGTATTTCTAGTTCTTTTACTTTTACTGTATTTAGTTTTATCTTCAGGAAGCATAATTTAGTGGCTCGTAATTTAGCCAAATTTGCATATTCAAACTTTAGGGATGAGATTATTTGGGTGGAAGAGATTTCCTCTGTTTGTCAGAATTGATGCTCTTTTCTAATTTTAATGCTTTCCTCAAAAAAAAAAAAAATTAATTATTCAATTAATATATTAGAAAACTCAAAGATGTATTTATTTTTGCAATTTAACTGTGTAATTATTACATAATAATTATAATCAATTTATATATGTTAGGATTTTAGGATTTCAAGTAATTACATTAATATTTTTCACCATAATTACATAAAGATTTAGAAAATTAATTATCTAAATGGGTGTCGGCAAAGATTTCACTGTGCAGCTTTTTATTTTTGGCTTTCAATAATTATTTATTAATTATTAAGTTAAGTAATCAACCAACTTCTATTTATTTAAATAACTTTTTTTAATATTTAAATAAAAAAATAAATAATAATATTTATCTTTAATAATAATTAAATATATTAATTAATAATTAATAATAATTTTATCATACATTACCTATTATCCACTACTAATTATTCGTTATTAACTAACAATGGCTTGCTTTTCAACACATCTTAAATTTTCTTTAAACTTGTTCTTTCATTAAACTTCCTCCTTGCTATACAAATACCATGAAGCCCACGTTCCATGCCGTGTTTTTTATTATTTTTTATTGAACATATACATGTAATAAAAATAATAATAAATATTTATTATCTAAAGAAAGACATAATAAACTATAAAATAATAG
Source organism: Aleurites moluccanus (assembly GCA_948193065.1). NCBI lineage: Eukaryota > Viridiplantae > Streptophyta > Magnoliopsida > Malpighiales > Euphorbiaceae > Aleurites > Aleurites moluccanus. Next base: position 14,268 of record CANXYC010127942.1, read on the forward strand.
GTATTATAATTATTATGACATCAAATTAAAAAATAAAAATAAGAATAAAATATTAATTAATTAATTATAGAAATATAAATTGAGTTTAATTGTGAAGATAAACGATAATAATGAATTATACATAATAAAAAAAAATCATAGCTTAAACCAATATATTGATAAAACATTGAAAATGAGATAAAAATCAATAATAAGAATATGGAAAAATCTAAAATACCGATAAAAATAAATAAAAATAAAATAAAATCATTATTATTACCTTGAAGTAATAAGTGTAGAAAAATATATATATTTTATTTAGTCTACCTTATTTTGTAAGGAACAAGATCAATATTATTTATCATTTTTTTTTTTTTTTTTTTTTTTGAGAATTGTAAACTATTGATGATATTAAACCAGTGATGAAGGAACATCATGTGGAACAAAAGATTAAACCAAATGGGGGCATCTTCCATCCAAAATGTCTCAGAAACAACCACTAAATTCAAATGAGAGACAATTTGCAACCTTATTATCAAATCTACGAATAAAATGAAAGGAAATAACATTAAAAGCCAGACTCATCAATTTGATATCCATAAGATCAGGCTCCTGGTAGTAGTCTTGAAAGGCACCTACTTTGATGGTATCGATATTGGCTTTGCTATCAATCTCAACTTCTAATGACATCAGCCCAGCCTGCATACCCACGTTCAGCCCATCTTTTATAGCCATTGCCTCAGCAACAATTACAGAACAGGGCATGCTAATAGTTTTAGAACTTGAAACTATAACCTGTCCCTTATAATCTCTAACCACCACACCCAACCCTATCAGCCCATTTCCAAATATAGCAGCATCTGTATTTAAGTTAAACACATTAGGTGGAGGCCTCCATATTAACTGCTTAGAGGGACCAGCAGTATCCAAACCAGTTTCTTGAGCTTTCTTGAAATTGTACCGGTAATGAAGATGCTCTGGTGATGATCTGTTCATGATTGCTCTCCTTTGCTGAAAAAGTTTATGGTTTCGAGCTGACCATAAACTCCATAATAACATTGGAGCAGTTTCTTTTAATTCTAGATTATGACAAGTAAATAAGGCTGGAAACCAGTTAATGAAACCAGAACCATCATATAAATGTACTGATGCTGGTAAATTCACATAGCAAACTGCTGCTGTGCTTGGACAAGACATAACAGATGCTTCATAGTTTCTCCCATCTGATTACACCATGTACACACATTATCCACTGCTACACCTCGATGCTGCAGGTTATGTTCGCAGGCAAAGATAGATGAGCACATCACCATAAAAAGCGCAGAACCTTCTGTGGAACATTCAATTTCCATATATGCTACCATAATGAATCATCAACTACAAGCGGATCAGCTGAAAAGTTATTTTTTAAATGGAAAGCTGTGAAATGTCCACACTTTACAGTGTATCAACCATTTTTGCTCTGCCTTCAGATCACTTTATCAAGAATTGGATTCGCACTCAAAGGAATAGAACAGAATTGCAGTTGCTTCAGTTGAGAAAAATATGTCTTGAACAAGGTCCTCTATCCAGGAATTGGTATCTGAATTAATTAAAACATTGATAACAGCATCAGAATCAAAAATTGAAACCGGTGATGAAACCATACCATCTGCTAAACCTTGAATCCATCGATCACCCTAGTCCCTAAATCCTATGTTTAGTTTAGTCTAGCTTCTAGATTCAAGTTCTCTTTCTACTGTTGACGGTTACCTTTTCTTTTTCTTGTATTTATTTGGATTTTTTCTCTGCTTTCTCTTCTTTTTCTGTGAAGTTTCACATCAAGTTTCAGAATTCATTGGTATCTTCAAAGATAGTTTCATGGCTACTACAAGCAATATCAATCCTTCTAATTGTTATTAAATCAATATATTATAATTTTTAAACATATAAAATTATAAATCCTCTTATAATATCTTCACTCGTTATAAAGATGCTATAGTCATATGCTTTGTAACTCACCACACATAACACAATCAATTATTAGATAAAATCTAATTGCATACTTGGTCAAAATTCAAAGAATCACTCTTATAATACTCTTATTTATAATGTTACTCAATATCAATTTTAACTCAATAAGAATTTTCATATAAATTGGAATATTATTAAAATATAAATTTTACTATATAAATTTTACTATCTTTCATCCAATTGAGTAATATTTCTTACACACAAAATAGAAAAATATATTCTTCTAAATCCCACTAAGATTTTGAATCACAATTTTAACAATCTCCACTTTAACTCAAAATCTCTCAATCACGTAACCTTACAATCTTCAACAATCTCCACCTTACCTCAAAATTTTCTAATCAAGTAATTTTCAATTATCAAATCGTTATATTATAGTTGTACCTCAATCAAAACTCATCATTATTGTAATTTAAACTAATCACATCAGTTGAAAAATCATCATCAATTTTCAGTTTGCGTTTTATCTTCTCTTGCAACTTATTCTTTCAATTTTGGAGCAGCAATTTTATATTTGACCATTTCTCTTCATAACTAATATATGACTTCTAATTGAGATGTTTTTGCCTTTCATCATCTTCTCAAACTACAAAATTCTCAACTTTAATATTTTTCTTTTTTCTAAAAAATAACTCTTAAACCCCAAAATAAGAACAACCAACTCTATATTTGACCATTTCTCTTTGTAACTAACATATAACTTCTAATTGAGATGGCTTCGCCTTTCATCATCTTCTCAAACTACAAAATTTTCAACTTTAATATTTTTCTCTTTTCTAAAAAATAACTCTTAAAGCCCAAAACAAGAACAACCAACTCTGATACCATTTGTTGGGGAAAAGTCAAAACTATAAGCACAACGATGAGAAAAGAGAATAATAACACTAGCAATTTTAACGTGGTTCGATCTCTTAATAGACCTACGTCGATGATTTATCGAAAGAATAATCCATTAAATCAACATATTATAATTTTTTAGCAAACAAAATTACAAACCCTCTCACAATATCTTTACTCATCACAAAAGCACTCTATCCATGCACTTTGTGACTCACCACACACCACACAATCAACTATTAGGCAAGCGTCAATTGCATATTTGGGCAAAAGCCAAAGAACCCCTCCTATAATACTCTTATTTATAACATTACTCACTATAAATCATAACTCAATAAGGATCATCATCTAAATATGAATAATATTAAAATAGGAATTCTATTCCATAAAGGAAATAATCCTCAACCCAATTGAGGAATATTTATTACACACACAATAGGAAAAGATCTTCTTCTAAATTCCACTAGGATTTTGAGTCACAATTCTAATACTAATAATTTGTCTTCTGTATATTACCTAAACCATTCAGAAAATCACAGTTCAGTATAGGGGGAGCAATCGGTTGGTTTGATTTGAATAGAACTAAAATTTAGAAGAATCCAATTGAATCAAACTGAAATTTAAAAAATTGAACTGAATCGAAATCAAAAAATTTCCAATATTAACCGATCTGAACCGACATATTTCAGTTTGATTTTCAGTTGTTTCGATTATATATATATATATATATAATTCAGTCAATTAAGTTATTTTAGATTTCTTAAAAGAAAAATCGAACTGAACCGAATTTACATAAATTTATAAAAAAAATAAACCAAATTAAATCGAAATTTGAATCAAAAGATAGTAAATTTAAATTATTAGTTGGAGTTCAATTGAAAAATAAATTAATTAAATAAGGACTTACTGCCCATAAGAAGATAGGCAACAAAAGCACAAAGAAGAAAAATAAAGATAGGAGAGATATTATAGGATTTTTTTTTACTCTTGTGAAGTATGGAAAAAGAAGGAAAAAATTGACCACCATTAAAGATTTAAAGTACTCAATTCATATTTAAAAAAAAAAAAAAAAACATGATGATTAGCCTGAAGCACTAAAGGCTGATTTCTCTGAAAAATTATAAAGGAAAAGATAAAACAAAAAAGTTATGGCTATCATAAATTTGAATTTATCTTTTTGTGTTTGAAAATTTAATGTTGAGGTGACAAAAAAAATCTATATTGTAGAATATATGTATATGAAATATGTCAATTCTTCTTCTAAAATTTGAAATGTTAAAGTGACTTAGAAAAATTTATAATCTATAATATATACATATGAAATATGTCAATTCTTTCTTTATAGGATTTTTTTTTTAACTCTTGTGAAGATTGTCCATTCTAAATGATCAAAATGATGCTGCAAACTCTTCCTTACCACTATTCATACCACATTTGACCAATTTCACAAGTAATCAAACCTCAGTTTTTTCTACCATCAACAAAAACAAATTTCAACAACTTTTTTTTTTTAAAATTCACTAAGTCAACTTGGATTGTTGATATTGGGACCATTAATCATATTGTTTGTTCTATTGAGTTTTTTGACACATATGTTCAAGTTTACAATTTGTTTGTTTAGTTACGAAATGGAATGAGGGTTAAAGTCTCATACACAGGAACAGTTACTCTCAACTCCAATCTTGTTCTCCATAATTCTTGCTATTACCTACATTCACCTTTAACCTATTATCAGTTACCAAATTGCTTCTTAATGATCAATTCTGTCTCATTTTCATTTCAAATCTTTACTTCATCCATGTCCTCCCATCATGGATAATGATTGGACTGGCTAGTATGAGAGATGGCTTGTACTATTTGCAGCATAATACTCAAATTCAGAAACAAAACACCAAGGATACAATCTGTCAAACCAAAGCAACTTGTACAGTTTCAATTGATGTGTGGCATCATAGACTAGGACATGTTCCTTTGAATAAAATTCCTTCTTTTAAACATGAATTTGAAAATAAAGATCATTATGTTTGTAACACCTTTCCAAAAGCAAAGCAAAGAGACTTTCATTTCCAATACATGTCAATAATAGTATTACTCCTTTTGATCTTACACATCTTGATGTTTGGGGACCATATTCACAGCAAGATATCAATGGCAACCATTACTTCTTAACCATAATAGATGATTATACAAAATGTTTGTGGATTTTCCTTATGAAACCCAAATATGAAGTTTCTCACATTATCCCTCACTTTTATCAATTTATCCTTAATTAGTTCAACACAAGTATCAAAATCATTAGGACAGATAAAGGGTTAGAATTTTCATTACCTACAATCTATGGTTACTAAGTGGAAACATCAACATATTTTAAACATAGCAAGGGTGTTGTTGTTTCACTCTCATCTTCCTATCAAGTTCTAGGGAGATGCAATACTCACAGTTGCTTTTCTTATTAACAAAACGCCTTCCTTGATATTGCACAATAAAACACCTTTTGAAATGTTGTTTTCTCATAAGCCCAATTTTAGCCATCTCAAATCATTTGGATGCCTAATGTTTACTGCCAATGTTGAGCCTCATAATAAAAAAAAAATTGAGTCTAGCTCCAGACTATCCTGGATTGATCTCAACACAAGTTTCTTAGCTTAACCAATTGCAGAAGGAAGGCCAAGATACTTACGATGGCTATCAATAGCTTTGACACCAATCCTTTCTTAGATCAACACTTTCAACTGGTTTGGTACATTTCAACTATATGATAACTCTAATTTGTCAAGATTAATCTATTGTTCCCAAGCACAGCGGCATAACTAAGGAAGGACTAGGGAAAGCTATGTTCCCCCTAAAACCTTTATAATATATATATTGGTCCCCCTAAAAATTTATTAATTGGCCCCAATGTTAAAATGAAAAACTTTGCTCTCTCTTTTTCTATCGTCGGCGTCGCTATCAAACCCTTGTGCCCACTTTCTAAATTCCAACAGGATTACCTTGTATTTAAGGGCAAAGTAGTAAAACAATTGGGTTTTGTTTAGTTTTAGAAAATATTTTCCATTTTCTTTTTCTAGTTTTCATTTTCATTTCCCAATTTTCTATATTTTCATTTTTTAAATTGAAAATTATAAAATAAGAAAATATGATAAGATTCCTTTCCATTTAAATTTTTTTCTATTTCTCCATTTCCATTTTTATTTTTGATATTCCTTATTAAATATATAACTATTATTTTTCATAAATATTTATTTTAAATGAGAGTGAAAAACATCATAAAATAGTTTTTCATAATATAGTGTACTTTTGGAAAACATTGGAAAATTATTTTCAAAATTTTCTAAACACCAAATTTCAATTTTCTATTTTCTTGGAATAATTTTGTAGAAATCAAGTTTTATTTTCCACAACTAAATAAGGTCTTAATTTTCATGTTCTTTTATGTGCAAATCATTGATTTCTCTAATTTTCCCCTTACTCCTTGTGGCTTATCGTTGGAGGAAACAAAATCCTTGTAATAGAACGTTTGGGTGCTAGGTATGCATTTGTTTGTGTTTACCATAACACAAAAATTCGGGCCAAGCATCTTCATAGTCCTTCAAGATTTTGGTGACTTGCATTGCTTTGTGAACCGAAGCTTAAATGAAGATGATATTGTCATTTGTAAAAAAAAGAAGAAGAAGATGTGAAATAAAAGGGGCCTGGCAAGCAATTTTAATGCCATGGATCTCCTCACATCATTCAGCTTCATAAATCAAAGAGGATAGTCCTTTTGCACATATTAAAAATAAATAAGGAGATAACGGGTCTCTTTGTCTAAGCCCTCAACTTGGCTTGAAAGAAAAACCAGGACATCCATTAACCAAATCAAAATAGGAAAAGGAAGACATACATCTCAAGATCAAACCAATCCAAGGTTTTTGGAATCCCATTCTGAGCATCATAGCCTTTAGGAAGGATAATTCTATTATGTCATAGGTCTTGCTCGTATCAATTTTAAGAGCTATACTACTCTTACGCCTTGCTACATTTTTCTTAATGGAATGGAAAACTTCAAAAGCAATAATCACACTATCTATGATTAAGCAACTAGGCACAAAGGCACTTTGAGTAGGGATGGAAGCTAAATTGACCAAATCGATCAAACCAAACTAAACCAATCAAATCAAATCGAAATTGATGATTTCACAGTTGTTTAATTTGGTTTTAGTTTGAAAAATAGAACAAATCGAGGATTTAGTTTGATTTGTGATTTAAACCTTTTTTCTCAGTTTCAAATCGATCCGAACCGAACTATATATATATATATATTATTTTTACTACTATTACAATTAAAGTTTGGTTTTATTTTATATATATCCAATTACTTTTTTTAACCTAACTTTAATTTAAAATTTAAAAAAAAATTTATTGATGAAAATTAACGAAAGATAAATAAAAAAGAGTAATTTTTGAGAAAAAAGACAAGTTCTGAGTGTGTTAATTAATGAAATAGAAAAAATTTGTGTTGTACATTAAATATTTTCACAATTTTTTTTTATCATTGACACTTTGTCGTTTTTTTTCAAATTTATAATAAAATAATAATGATTTATAAAAAAATATTTTTGGTTTGAAATAGACAAATTGAAGGCGATTAAACCGATAGTTTAACAATAATAATAATTTGATTTGGTTTGAAAATTTTTCAAACTGAAAAGATTAATTTAATTTAATAAAACATTTTAAACTGACCAAAGAGAATCAATTTCACTCTTAACTTTGAGTTAGGTGAATAATATATGGTAAGATTCTTTTTAACCTATTAGATATAGGTTTAGTCACTAACTTAAAAATGACATTAGACAAGCTTATAGGTCTAAAATCTCTAGTATGCTCGAGTTTTGAGATTTTTGGAATGAGGACAATTAATGTTATTTAAAGGGGAAGGAATAGCCATATTATTTAAAAGGGTTATTCACGATTTTTCACCTGTAAAATAATTAAATATATTAATTTTTTCTTAATTTTTTAAAAATATATTAACTCTTTCTAAACGAATATCATAATAAACTATTAAATATTTTCATTTAATTTTGTCGTTAGTCAATCCTAAAATGGTCAATAATGACAGTAAAAATATAGAAATATTCTTGTCATTTATTTTTAATTAATTACATCCTATTTTTGCTTTAAAAAAAAAAATTAGCGTCAAAAATGTATTTTCATATTTTTTGACAAATTTAAAAATAAAAATATTTTTTTAAAAAAATATTTTTATTTTTATTTTCAAATTTTTCAAAAATATGAAAATGAATTTTTTATTTGTATTAAAAAAATTTAAAAAGAAATAATTTAATTTCTTGTTAAATTATTTTTTAAAAATAATAATAATATTTTTGTTTATTTTTTATTTTCAAATTTATCAAAAAAATATGAAAATAAATTTTTTAACTCTAAAAAAAAATTTTAAAGCAAAAATAGAATGTAATTAATTAAAAATAAAAGACAAGTATATTTCTGTCTTTTTACTGTTCTTGTTGATCATTTTAAGATTGGCTGACAATAAAATTGGACAGAAAAATGTACTAATATAACGACAAATTCATCAGAAGAGAGTTAGTATATTTTTGAAATATCAGAATGACTTAATTTATTAGGTCATTTTACAAAAAAATAATAATTAACCCTATTTAAAATATTAAGGACAATAGAAAGTATATCATAGTTTACAATATACCAATATTTTTTTTATAAAAGAAAGCAGGGATACAGTCTAGTCATGGGGCCTTAGTAGGGGAGGAAGAGCTTTAAGAATCTACTCCTCTATAAAAGGCTTTTCTAACTCAAGTTGTCAAACTCGAACTAGACCGACTAGTCGGACCGATAAATTCAAGAACTAAATTATTGATCCAGTTTAGATAATAGATCATCTTTTATACAAAACCGTTATAAATCTTTTAAACCGACAAGATAACCGTTGGACTGGTTTCGATTTTAACTGTAATTAGAAAAACTGAAAAAATGTGCTACTAGAGGTTCAAAGAGAAGACCTTTCAAAAGACTTCAAAAATATTATTCGCTATATTAAAAGAGATTTTGTTATTCTTTTCGTGAATTTAATATTTATAATGCTAAAATAATTTAATTATTTACCTTCTTTCAATTTGATAAACTATACTATTAACTTTTTAAAATAATTAAATTCATTAAATTTAATGTACTTAATGCGAAACTCCATATTTATCTATTGATAGATATTTTAGATTTTTTATATGTATATGTAGGCCAAATTCAAGTTATGAAATATAAGTGATAGTTAAAGGTATAAATATAAAATATAGAGTCAATTTGAATTATTTTAAATATAATTTATATTTATAGTGAATTAAGGCTATTTTAGTATTTTCACATGAATTATAATTAATTGGACCTTTGGAGAATTTATATGATATATAATTAAATATTTTGGTTATAGAATTTAAATAAAATTAATGGTTAATTTTATAAAATAAAATATTTATGGGTTAAATTGATTAAATTACTTAAATAGTGGATTAATGAGAAATTTAGAGTTAGGGTTTCTAATTCCCTTTTGATGACATTTAAAGAGTTATTTTTTTAGAATAGTAATCGTATTTTGAGAACATTAAAAGAGAAAAGAAAAAGAGAAAAATATTGGAAATAACAATTTTGTAAAAGGAATTGCAACATCATTCTTAAGATTTCATTTCGATCTTCTTTCGATTTCATGGAGTTCTTTTGCAGGTAAGAGTTAATAGACTATTTTTCTAAATATTATTAATATATGTTCATATTTGATGATTTTTGGATAATTATCTTATGAGATTAAAAGAAACGAACAATCATAGATAATTAAAGATTTTTGTTAGGTTTTGATGAATTATTTATAAAGTATGATAAAAAATAATTAAATTAAAATATTTTGTCTTTGATTATTACTGGAGTTGATTTTAATTTAAGTTTTAATTGATTTAGTTAAAGAACACAAAGAATTTAGGGTTTAGTAATTGAGAATGATGAATTATAATTTATATTGGTAATATATTGAAATTATGAATTATATAAATTTTTATTGGAAAAATATTTTATGGTGAGTTTTTGATATATTTTACAAATAGATGTCTAATTTATTTATATTAAATTTTAAAATGATCTGACGGTTGGATCGCCTTTTATAGTAGAATTTATATAGAATATCTGGTAAGAAAATATATTTAGGACAGCCCCAAAACGTAAATTATTTAAAGGGCCAAATAAAATCATTTTGATTTGAATTTTATAGAGTTAATTACTTGATATGTTTAGTATATTCTGAAATATTTATATAATTTTTGGAGTTGTGGAAGATAGGTTTATAATTTAAATTTTATATACTGTCAGTGTCAAGACAGCTTATTATATAGTCAAATTTGGATTGATATTTAAATACTTAAATAGATTCCGAATTTGGAGATTTTTTAGAGTTATATTTATGTATATGTTAGCTAATTTGTGTTAAAATTTGAGTTAATTTAGAGAATGTTATGATACTCTATAATAGAAAATATATCTACTGCCGTAATGAGCTTATTGGAAATAATTTGCACTTTAAGCTACATTTAAGCATGTCTTTCATATAAGTTATTAGTATTGCATTTGCATATGTTAATTATATATTTTCTTGGCATTTTATGTTATAGAATGTTGATTTATTATGTATATATGTTCAAGTGTTGACTTGGATAATTAAAATGTTGATTAATCTTATTGCAAGTTACATAATTTCAGGTAAGAAAATATATAAAATTCAATTAAAATAATTTAATATTTGTGTGTGATTTTATATGAATAAATTAATTGAATTTGCTTGTAATTATAAGTTAGGGAAGGAAAGCTATATAATATTAATAATTATATGATTTATAAATTTGTTTGCAATGTATGTTTAATGTATATATATAATGGTTGTTATTGGATTTTTGATATTAAAATTTATTTGTATTTAAATTTATAAGTTGTTACTATTATTATTACTTTTATTCTTTTCTATATTATATTTTTATTTGAGGTGAGATAAATATTTGAACTTCTCATGGTACATGAGTTTCTCTTAGATTTTGGCCTTATATGTATATGTATTTGGCCTATGAAAAATAATATAGTGTATATTCTATAGTGCTTATATGTTACTCGGATATTGAACCTTATATGTTATACGGGTCTTGGATCTTATATATCTATGTGTCACATATATGTAAAAGTATACAATTAAAACTCTCCATATTATTTGTTTTAAATAATTATTTGTGAAATTATAAGTAGATAAGAAAAAAATTATTTATATAAGTGATATATGAAATTTAGATACTCTTATATTACATAACTTTTAAAAAAAGTATTTAATAATTTATTTAAGTTACTATTGGTATTTGAATTATCGTTACTGGTTGTATATGTACTATGCATGTATATATCTAAAATGTTAGGTTTCTTCCCTACTTTTGTATATTTTCTCACGGAACACGTGTTTTACTCACTCTTTCAAAATTTCAATTTCTTTACAGATTTATGATATTCTTTTGGCAAGATTTTCTTCCTTTATTCTAAAGCCAAGCCACTGTCTTAAGGGTAGTTATAAATAATTTTCTTTGGGAGCGTTTTAGTTAATTTTCAAATATTAGTTGTAATGAATTTTATTTTATTTGTTATTATTGGTTAATATAACTTAAATGATGATTTGATGAATATAAGTAATTGACTAAGTGTTCAAATATAATTTCATAGTTTATAACTATAATAATTACTAAGCTTGTGAGATTAGACTCCGATCTAACTTCATGCCGATCATGATACCGAATTTGGGTCGTGACACCTAATCTCTATATCAAATTAATAATATTATAAATTATATACAAATATATAAACAACATAATAAATATATACTAAAATAATTTAATTATTTGCCTCTTTTCAATTTGATAAATTGTACTACTAAATTTTTAAAATAATTAAACCTAGTAAACTTAATGTACCTTAAATCTATTAAGTTAGTAATATCGGGTGTATATTATTTTAATTATTATTTCATAAATTTGCTAATTAATATTTATTTTTATAAACATATTTTTATTTATCATATTTTTAATATGTAATATTAATTTTAATTTTTATATTTATTATATATTTAATTTAATTACAATTTAATCCCTATTAAAAAAAATTTTAATGGTAAAACAATCCAAATATTTTAGAAAATTAGAACTCAATCCCAATGATGCATGGATTGAATTTTTTATATAATAATATCATGTACTTTTTACAATTTGTATAACATTAAGGGTAAATTATAATTTAATCCCTGAATTTTAATCTAAATAATCAAATGGTCTCTATATTTGGTGAAATTCATTATGTAGTTCTTTCATTTTAGCACTGTAATACTATTTAGTCATTTCATTCATTTTTTTTATCTTTTCAGTAAAAAAATAAATTAAAATAAATAATAAATAAATAAAATTACACCCCAAATTCATACATACTTCATTCTCCCCTTTCCCACCCATGGTTGTCAAAATCGACGAACCATAAAAATTGAGAATCGAACTAAGGATGATCCGGTCAGTCTTCAAAAATTTATTCCCAAAAATCAGTTAAAAAATCAGTGAATCGGCTGGTTAATCGGTGAATTGATCAAACCGAATTGATTTTTTTGATTCGAGCGGGTCAAATTTTTTTTTAATTTTTTTTATTTTTGATCAAAAATAATAAATGCTAAATTATATTTATTTTCATCATATATAAAATAATATCAAATTATATATACATATATATGTATACTAGTTTTTCTTAGTTTAATCGGTTCAATTTCAATCGAACCTCTGACCCTCTGGCTTCACCGATTCTTTAATCGATTCGGTTTTGAAAATATTGTTCCCACTACTTCAAAAGTTGCCCATCAAGAACCCAAACTCCCCACCCTTCTCCATTCTCACTTTACCACTTATGTACATCCAAAAATATTTCCATTAAAAACCCAAACAAAAACCCTAATAAAAAAGTTATCAATTAAACAAAAGCTCAAGCAATGAAGTTCTCAGCTTTGGTGTTGACATTTGGACTTGGACAAAACAATGCATTGACGATGACGAATCACCACCATCCTTTCTTTCCATTGGACTAATTGATTTTTTATTTGATGGCTCTTCACTATCCCAATCCGGTGACCCACTACGAGAACTGTCAAAACCTGCCACTCTAACATAATCACCGTCTCTCACAGACTTCTATGACCGCATTTTGAATGGCAACGGTGGCGATATTGAAATTACAGGTGATGGAATCTCACTTTCTAAATTTTCTTCTGAAATTATTCGCCGTCGTTGATTTCATTTCACGAACTGAGGCCCGATGAGTTGATTTTGAAAAAATTGATTCAGGTTCAATTGCTTTTATAGCTACTTCAATATCATTCTATTTCGCGAACATTAACCTCACAAAACTTCTCATGGATCTTAAATTAGAATGCAAGAATTAAACAAAATGAGTTGGGTGTAATTTTGAGAATTGAATGTTATCAATTTGTTTTCTTTTTTCTTTTTAAATTTTCCATTCAGTTTCAATTTTAAAATAAATTAAATAATATCATTTTTCTAAGAAAGGAAGATAGAGGGTTTGGTTTCAATGTAAAAAGGAAGAACGAAGACTAAAGACTATCCACGTGTAAAATTGATTCAAAGAAATTAAAAAATGGAAAAAAAATAGAAATTCTCCATTGTTATTACTTCAAATTTAGTGTTTTTCTTGGGATCCTTTTAGTTTTGGTTAATGGGTTGTGATTTTGATGATTGCTTTCATGGGTTTGGAGCAATGAAAAAAAAAAAAAAAAAAAAAAAACAAGACTTTCATGGGGATGGTTGGAATGGAAAATTTAAGAGTGAATGATGGATATTTTAGTTTTTTATAACATTTAACGGTAAAAATAGACAGAATGACAAATTAATTAGATGGTGTCAAAATAAAAGGATTATAGAATGCATTTCAACAAATATATGGACCATTTCGTTATTAGAGTTAAAACTGAAGTACTAATTTGTAAGTTACCCTAATATTAATTACAATAATTTTTATTTTTATAAGAATTACCTATTATTTTATTATTATTTTAAATTCTAAAATTATTTTTTATATAATTTTTTAAAGAAAATTTATTGTATTCAAATTATTCAGTCAGATTTGAAACATTATTCTTAACTGTTTATTCATGTCTCATGACCGGTAGATTCTGAGGTGAATAAATTCATATATTACACTACTAGAATTAGAAAAAGAATGTCATGATCGTTCTTGGTTGTATGGATCTAGACCTTGCTCTTCGGGTTGAGCGACCCCTTGTTCTTGGTTGAGCGACCCCTTGTTCTTACGGATGACAGTTCCTCTGATGATAAGAGGGATTTGGAGTGGGATCATTCAAATCGCATGAGTCTTATGATCATGAAACGTACAATTCCGGAAATATTTAGGGGCACAATGTCCGAAGAGGCTGATGCCAAATTATTCCTTGAAGAACTTGAGAAAAGTTTTGCCAAAAATAAAAAGGCGGAAACAAGTACTCTTTTGGCAAATCTTGTTTCCATGAGGTATAAAGGCAAAGGGAACATCACGGAGTATATTTTGGAAATGTCTCATCTTGCATCTAAATTAAAGGCACTAAAGTTAGAGCTGTCTGAGGACTTGCTCGTGCATTTGGTTCTAATTTCTCTTCCTACACAATTCAGTCAATTCAAGGTAAGTTATAACTGTCAAAAGGAGAAATGGACTCTTAATGAGCTCATTTCACATTGTGTACAAGAAGAAGATAGAATGAAGCAAGAAAAGGCTGAGAGTGCTCATTTGGCTTCAACCTCTAAGGACAATAATAAAAAGAGGAAGAAGGATAAAGAAGTTGCAGTTGTTCAACCACAGAAAAGCAAAACTAAGGAATTTACTTGCTTCTTCTGTGGAAGTGCTTCTCACATGAAGAAACAATGTACCAAATATCACGCTTGGCGTGTAAAGAAAGGTATGTTTCTTACTTTGGTTTGTTTTGAGGTTAATTTACCTTTGGTACCTAGACATATTTGGTGGATAGATTCTGGTGCTACTACTCACATAAGTGTGTCTATACAGGGTTGCCTGAACTGCCGAAAGCCTAGTGATGGTATAAGATACATCTATGTTGGCGATGGCGAGTCAATTAAAGTTGAGGTAATAAGGACTTTTAGGTTATTATTAAAGATTGAATTTTATTTAAATTTGAATGAAACTTTTATTGTACCGTCATTTAGACAAAATTTGATTTTTGTTTCTGCATTGGACAAATTTGGTTATTCTTGTTCTTTTGGAAATAGACAATTTAGTCTTTCTTACGATTCAAATCTTATTGGTTCTGGTTTTTTATCGATATGTGATAACCTTTACTTGCTTGATACGGTTGCCTCATTTAATAAAACCTTACATGTTAATTCACGTGGTGCTTAAAGAAAATTAACAAATGAAAATTATACATCACTTGGCACAAACGTTTAGGGCATATCTCTAAACAAAGAATTGAAAGACTTGTGTCAAATGGAATTCTTGATCCCCCTTAATTTGTTAGATTTTGAAGTCTGTGTTGAGTGTATTAAGGGGAAACAGATAAACAAAAGGAGATTAGGTGCCGAAAGATCTTTAGACGTCTTAGAACTAATACATACAGACATTTGCGGGCCATTCCCTACAGCTTCTTGGAATGGTTAATAATATTTTATTACGTTCATATACGATTTTTCATGTTATGGGTACCTTTATCTCATTCATGAGAAGTCTCAAGCACTTGACGTGTTCAAAGCTTTCAAAACTGAAGTTGAGAATCAACTTGACAAAAGGATTAAAGCCATTAGATATGATCATGGTAGTAAATACTATGGCAGATATGATGGATCAGGTGAACAACGCCCAGGACCATTTGCCAAATTTCTAGAGGAATGTGATATTATCCCACAGTACACCATGCCAGGAAGCCCTAATATGAATGGTGTTGCTGAGAGATGAAATAAAACATTAAAGGATATGGTCAAGAGTATGATTAGTCATACTACCTTACCGGATTCACTCTGGGGAGAGGCATTAAAGACTGCAGCCTACATCCTCAATAGAGTTCCAACTAAAGTAGCAACCAAAACCCCTTATGAATTATGGATTGGCAAAAAGCCTAGTATAAAACATTTACAAATTTGGGGTTGCCCAGCTGAGGCAAGACCTTATAAGCCACATGAAAAAAAACTAGACTCAAGAACCATTAGCAGTTATTTTGTTGGATACTCTGAACGATCTCGGGGGTACAAGTTTTATAATCCCACAACTAGATCATTTTTTGAGATGGGAAATGCCCGATTATTTGAGGATATTGAGTTTGGGGGGAGAGATAAGGTTAGAAACTTTGTCTTTAAAGAGGAATTTGTTTCTCTTCCTACAGTTGTTATTGACTATGATCAGGCTTCTATTCCTGATATTGTTCAAGAAACAACTCCAGAACCACAAGACAATATTGAAAATCTCCCTGATCAAGGTCAACAGGTTATTCCTGAAGAACAAACTCAACAACCTCAAGAACAAAAGACATTAAGGAGATCCACTGGAGAAAGGAGAAATGCAATTCCGGTGATTACATTATTTTTCTCTAAGAACATGAGGTAGAAAATGGAATGGTGGATGATCCAATCAACATTCATCAAGCCATTAAAAGTTCTAACTCTCAAAAGTAGATTGATGTCGTGAATGAGGAAATAAAGTCCATGAAAGACAATGATGTTTGGGATCTTGTCCTATTGCCTGAAGGAGTGAAACCCATTGGTTGTAAGTGGATATTTAAAACCAAAAGGAATTTGAAAGATGATGTGGAGAGATATAAGGCTCGTCTTGTCGCCAAGGGTTTTACTCAGAAGGAAGGCATTGACTCTAAAGAGACTTTCTCTCCAGTTTCTTCGAAAGACTCTTTTAGGATTGTAATGGCACTTGTGGCACATTTCAATCTTAAGCTACATCAGATAGATGTTAAGACAACATTTCTCAATGGTGATATTGATGAAACAATTTACATGGTGCAACCTGAAAGTTTTGTTTCGAGAGATTCAATGCAAATGGTTTGCAAATTAAATAAATCCATCTATGGGCTTAAGCAAGCGTTCCATCAATGGTATTACAAGTTTTATCAGGTTGTCATCTCCTTTGATTTCGAGATGAATGCTGTTGATAATTGTATATACCACAAGTTCAGTGGGAGTAAGCATATTTTTCTGGTTTTATATGTCGATGACATACTGCTTGCTAGCAACGATATAGGTTTATTGCATGAAACCAAGAGATTTCTATCAAAGAAATTTAAGATGAAAGATCTTGGTGATGCCTATTATGTATTAGGAATTCAAATACACCGAGATTGCTCTAGAGGTATTCTTAGGTTATCACAAAAGAGTTATATCGAAAAGGTTCTTAAAAGATTTGGCATGCAAGATTATAAACCAGATGACATCCCTGTTGCTAAGGGAGACAAGTTTAGTCTTAATCAATGCCCCAGAAATGATTTTGAAACTAAAAAAATGCAAAAGATTCCTTATGCTTCAGCTGTAGGGAGTCTGATGTATGCTCAGGTATGTACCTGTCCGGATATTGCATACATTGTTGGGATGTTAGGCAGATATTTAAGCAATTCGGGAATGGATCATTGGAAAGCAGCCAAAAGGGTTATGTGATATCTTCATAGAACAAAAGACTACATGCTCACATATAGGAGACCAGATCAGTTAGAGATCATTGGGTATTCCGACTCCGATTTTGTTAGATGCCAAAATAGTCGTAGATCCACTTCAGACTATATCTACTTGCTTGTTGGAAGAGCTATTTCTTGGAAGAATGTTAAGCAAACACTCATAGCTTCTTATACCATGGCAGCTGAATTTATAGCATGTTATGATGCATCTAATCATGGGATATGGCTGCGAAATTTTATCACTGGGCTGCGAATTATGGATGATATTGAAAGACCACTAAAGTTATTTTGTGACAATAAGTCAGCAGTGCTATATTCTAACAACAATAGGAGCTCGTCAAAGTCGAAACACATAGACATCAAGTTCCTAGTTGTTAAAGAAATAGTTCAAAGTGGTCAGGTATCTATAGAGCATATTGGGACAAACTCCATGGTTACAGATCCGCTTACTAAAGGTCTACCACCCTAGGTCTTTTATGAGCACACTGCTCATATGGGTGTTGTAACACTTGATAATATATTGGTTTAGTGGGAGTTTGTATTTATGGATATTTTTTATGATATGTTTCATGAATAATTTATGGTTATTTACTGCAGTATAAAGATTTAAAGTATTTTTACACTTTGATCTTGTTTGGCTTGATCTCACTAAGAAATAAGGTTGGACCAGTTGAAAATAGGCATGTTAAGGTCACATTACATGAAATTTTCATGCTACACATCCACACTCGATCCATGTCATTAGTTATATTAATATGTGTGACCATTGATAGGTCTATTTACGATAAATTGTAATGAAGATCGTTTTGATCCTATATTGGTATAATTAATAAATTGGATTGGTTAGAGATTATTTTGGCAATGATAGTAATTTTTGAGCTCATAATGATGATGTATAATTTAAAAAAAATATTATATATATATATATATGTAGTCCAAGTGAAAGATTGTTAGAATTTATTGGATATACATATTGTATAATTTATATAAATAATATTAATTATGTATCATATGCTATTTTAAGGGTTGACCTAAATTAAAGTGGTCTAATAAAATTTAAATGGGCATGGATTATCTCATTGAGTGTGAGAGGTTATTTTTTATGTGTAAATACCTTTAGGGTCTTATTCCTTATTTATGATGGGCAAATAAGTAATAAGAACAGTTTAGAAAAAATAACGTGGAGTTATGGTCCCCAACTAATGTGAATAATTATTTTTCTTCTTTGATATCTCATTATTAGAGAAGTGATATTCTCAATAGAAAATAGTTCACATCAATTTAGAAGATCAAATCCTAACTCTGAAGAATCACAATCATTGAATATGAATTCAGGTATGCTTTCGCATCTAGAATTCTTCTTCTTGATAATTGAACATGAAGATTTAGAAATTTAATAAAGAATTAGTTTTTAACAGTTAAGTCATGACAATTGAAGCATTTGGAATTTTTTTTTTTTAACGTTGGAGAAAGATAATCGATCATATATCTATTGTTAAGAAAATATATATTTATCATTAGGTTGTGTTTCAATGTACGGAAAATTTAAATCAATGCTATAACATTATTCTAAAAATATAATTTTATAATAATCCCATAAAAACATGCTCGTAGGTTGCACATGTCTAAAACTAATACGTATATATTTTCTTCATTTTTTTTATCTGTCATTTTAGAAATTTATCCATTTATATTTTTAATTATCATTTTAAATTTTCAAAATAATATTTATCCACTTTTTTCTACTTTATCATTATAGCATTTAATTAAAATATAATAACTTAATTTAAGATAAGGTTAAAGATATAAGATTAAATAAATCATTTTAAATCTAATTAATAAGTGTCTTAATATGTGTGCAAAACCTTAACTCTCTCCATTTTTTTAATCTGTCGTTTAAGGTTTTGCACACATATTAAGGCACTTATTAATTAAATTTAAAATGACTTATTTAACCTTATATCCTTAATTTTATTTTAAATTAAGTTATTATATTTTAATTAAATGCTATAAGGATAAAATAGAAAAAAGTGAATAAATATTATTTTGAAAATTTAAAATGATAATTAAAAAAGTAAATAAATGAATTTCTAAAATAATAGATAAAAAAATAGAAGAAGTGTTTATTAATTTCATGAAAGACATTATTGAAATTTAAAAAAAAAAATTAAAAATCTTATCAAATATAAAGTGTAAACAAAAAATCACAAAAAAAAAAGGTGGAAAACGAAAAACAAGGGGCTTTCTAATAAGTAAATAGTACAAGCACTTTTGCTTATTTTATTTTATTTCATTGTTATAAATGAAGAGTGGTGACTCGAATTTTAAATTTTATCACATTAAGCCTGGGAATAAAATAAAGATAAATTCCAATTTAGTTCGAAATTTATAATAATTTTTGGGCTAAATTCAAATTGACCCATTTACATGACCTGTTTTTAAAAAAGAACAATTCTTGGATTCTGCTCATGATTTTCAAATTTTCCCAATGGCGGGAAATCGTTTTCTTCAAAAACTGGCTCCATCATAAACACAGGAGCTAAGGTAGTAAGAGTAGGATTAAAACTCATTTTTTCTTCAGCTGAATAGCTTCGTTTATTACTCCATTCTTTCCTTGGAGAAGAAGGTTGAGATCTTTTAGGTGGTAAGTACTTGGAAGAACTTGGAGGAGGCAATTCATGTAGGATATTGTCATCATCATCATCATCCCATCCTGTAGGTTCTGGCATAGGAGCCTGAGCTGATGGAGGAGCTGAATATTGACCAAGTAGTCAAATTTTCCTGATGGTTGTCCCAAAGTGGAGATATCTGATTTGCCTGATTCATAATCTTCATACATTTGTTGTTGACTGGTCTTAGGTCTGGGAATAATATTTTTTACTGGCCTTTTACATTTAGAGCAGGAACAAACATCCCAGTAACAGTGACCATCTGAGTTTTGAAACTCATAGACAGGCATTCCTTCTCTAGAAAAGTATTTGATTGGAACTGGCATGGGATTTATCATTAGAGCAGGAGGGGCTGATGGAGTAGTAAAACATGATAGTCTGGAAGAAGAAGCTGAGGAAGACTTCTTATATTTTATTTCCACCGTACCATCAGGCTTTCTATGAAAGCTCGGTTCTGCTGATTGAATAGGCAAGGCATCTAAAGCAGCAACATTACTCTGCTCATAGTTTGTCACCCATGATTCAGGAATTAGTTCCAATAATTGTTCCCTAGGAATTTGTTTAGGAACATAAGTGCAACTAGGCACTTGGTTTGAGTCCACATGTAGGAGAAGAGCATCATCAATTCCCTGTGGCAAAGAGAAATCCAGAGAATGGTTCTAGATTCTGTACACAACCTGGTAGTGAAGAGTTGCCATATACGTCTGAGAGGAGGGAACAACTCCAACTGTTTGGATTTGGCCTTTTAATGCTGATAGCAAATGAGGGTCTAAGATTGGCACGTTAAAATTAGGAAACATAGTAATCAAAATTGTTCCTGCATTGAGTGTTGTTTTTACTGTGCCTATGCATGCATGCTGATAGTCAGAAAATCTAGAATCCAGTAAAGCAATTCTAGATGTTGTAGGAAGACCATTTCGAGCATGAAAAGTCAAAGCCAGTCTTACTGCACCAAAATGGAGTTGAGTGAAACCTTCTCGAATCCATTGAGGAGGAAGGTGTTCAGGAAGTTGGATTGTGACCAACTGCTCCTTTTGAGTAGCAGGAAGAAGGTGTTGATCAAATCTGGTAACTTGAACATATTCCTTAACTTGAAGCTTTGAAGGATTGACCAGACTACTGATAGTCTGTTTAAATCTATTTTTTAGCTTGGTAAAAACATAGTAAGGATTCATTATGCATCAATTAATTAAGAGTTTGTACTAATTCCCAGAAATACAAGCAATAAAATAAATAAATAAATAAAGGTAGTTGTCTGCCCCGTAGTTAGGAGGGAGAAGGACATGGATCACATGAGGTCATAAAAAACAATAAAAGAATCAACCATTAGTACCTTTACATTATCTTCTCTGGCGCTGACTGGTCCCCACCTCCATCCTCAACTCTCTCGAATTTCACTTTTCACATTTTAACTTATACAGCTTTCAAACCAATTAGAACTAATTATATTAATTATAATTATTATATTTATCTCATGAATCTAATCACAATTAATTAATTTTTAATATGATATAATAAATTAGATTCACTTAATATTTTTTTAATTAATAATATTAAAAATTTGTCTTTAGAATCACAAGATTGTGAACTTTGATTTTATATTGATACCCAATTGATTAAAATTAAAATTAAAATCTAATTAATTCCTAAGAATATTTCGTAATAAAATTTAGTAAGAAAATTCGAAGTTTAAATATTACAGATGATGGGGGATAATATGAGAAGCAAAGAGTTTTTCTACTAAAAAATTAACAATATTATTATTTTTTCGGATAAATAGAAAAAGGAGAAGAAAAAGAAAGAGATTTTATTACATTTCAAAAGATGACAGTTGCCACTTACCAGTTCTCCCCTGTCCTTTCTACTCTGTTTTTAACCCAAATTAAAAAAATTAGATTGCAGAATATCAAGAACAGGATCAGAATTGACAATTCTTTTCATGCTAATTCACTAAAATTAATACATTTATTTACATGCAGACCTAAAACAGAGATAGAATTCTAAAATTAACTACCTACCAGCACTGGTCAGTCTCCCAATTTCTACTAGTATAACCAGAAGCTGCTGCCATTGTTGCAGAGTTATTAATAGACGAGGACCCGAAAGGCCGGCGATGCCTATAGAGATCCCTGTCATAATTTGCTCGTTTATCGGGGTCCGATAACGTTGAATATGCAGCATGGATTTTCTTGAACTCATTGGCCGAAATTTCCTTATGATTTATTGACACAACATCAGGATGGCAAGTTCTTGCCAGTCTTCTATAGGCAGCTTTAATCTCATGGCAACTTGCACTCGTTGAGATACCCAGTACTTCATATAATGATGAAGTTGAAGCCATTGCAATTAAAAATTCTTGTTTTGGTGTTTGGGTTTGTTAATTTGGGGTTTTGTTGATGGGGATTTTGAGAAAATGAAGTTGGAGATGTTATATATTAGAACAATAAATGATGAGTACGATTAGAGGTGGCTGGAATGGGATTGTGCTGGAATAGATATTTAAGGATGCAAGAATTTAACCGCGGTTAGTTTTGTTGATTGATACGTATGGTTTTCCTGTGTCCTCTGGACTTCATGTTTCGGGAAGTGTCGTTTTGTAAAGTTCAGAATCTTGTTTATATTAAATAGTAAATATATACACTCATCAAATAATCAATGTTTTCGTAACTGAATTGATTAAATATTTGATAAAAATAAAGAGTCAGATGTTTAGAGATTTGATTAAAATTAAATCAATTAAATAAAAAAAATTAATATATATATATTTATAATTTGACATCTAAATAAATATAATTTAATTATAACTAAATCAATAATTTATATAAAATCATATTTTTTATAATATCAATCAAATTACATTAAATTAAAAGTCATATATAGAGTAGGTTATGAACATTCACTTGTTCATACATCTACTCAAGTAATAAAATATAATAGAGTTATAATTTTGGCATCGGATAAAATTAAAATGAAGTTACTGAATTTTTTTTAATTTCTTTCATTTTTCTTGACAAAAATGATATTGTTTTGATAAAAAAAAATAAAAAATTATAAAAAAAAAATATGATCAGCTCGAATCGAAAAAATTGATCCGATTCAACCAGTTCACCGACTAATCAACCGATTCATTAATTTTTTAATCGATTTTTGAGAAATGGATAAATGAAGACTGACAGAACTATCTTTAATTCGATTTCTAATTTTTCAATTTGATTAACCAGTCCGATCCGATTTTAACAATCATGCAAATAATAACACTTAAAAGAAAAGAAAAAAAAAACATTGTAAAATTATGAAAACACTGTATTTGTGAAAACAAGCAACTTAGGATGGTTATCTTAGACTTTGGGTAAGAGTGAACAAAAAATGTAAAAAGTTTAAAAAAAGATATTATGATAATGTAATGAAATTATTTAAAAAATATAAAAATATATATACTCTAATTAAAAATAATTAAAAGTCATTATAATATTAATGAAAAAGAAAAAAAAAGAAAATTGAAAAAAAAAAAGAAAATTAAAAAAAAATAAAGGAAAAATTAGAAAGAAAATGAAGAAAAAATAAAGAAAGTTTAGAAAAATATAATTAAATAGTATTTTATCATAAATTAAAAATTAATTTTTTAAAATAAAAAAGATTATTTATTAATTTTATTAAATTTTAATGATTAAATTATAATTTATTCTAAAAAATCTCAAAAATTAAGAGAAAAACGTGCCCCTTGCCTCTATATACATCTGTTTATGCGATAAGAGAAAATTTATATTTTAATTGTGAAATTTAGGTCCATCATATTTTCTAATATAACGACAATGGGATAAATGAAATCAAATATTGTCATATATCATTTGAATTATGGATAAATTATATTATACATTAAGGAGGTGTTTAGATTTATTTAAAATATACATGTAAATGGTGTTTTGAAATTTAAAAAATACTAAATAATTTTCTGAATATTTGGATATAAAAATAAAACATTGTTTTAAAATTTAAAAACAGGAAAAAAAAATAGATTTGATAGCTTTTTAAAATGAAATTTTTAAAATTTTATTTCCATTCAAATATCTCTAAATCAAAACTCTAAATAATTTCAACTAGATTTATAAATTTTGAGTTAATTATATTATTTTACTAATTTATAAAAATATGTGTTTTATTAATCTATTTTAATCAAATGAGTTACATATCTAATTGAATCAATAAAATGTACATATTCAAATCATTCAATTTTGAGTCATTTTGAAATTCATGTCAATTTGATTGAATTTTTTAATCTTATCTAAATTTGTCACTGCCATTTCAAGAAATAAACTATATGAAATGAATGAAATCAATATATAAATATATGCATATACTATTGATCAGGATTTGATATTGAAACCTCATAAATCATAATATCAAGATAATTTCAACATTTCTATATAGAGAAAAAAAAAATCATTGATAAATGTGATACAAGAATTTAACTATAGTTGGTTTTTGCTCATTTTTGTACGTTTCTCCTTGCTTTGAAACGTTTGTCCATATCAGAAAAAGAAAAGTCATAATAAATAAAATAAATGCTTATCCATAGGATACTGTCCCAATCTGAGTCAGCAAACTTTTTATTTGGATAGGCCTCCAAACATAGTTGGTCCCACCTTTCTTTTTAACCTCACTAATGCATGATTTCCTATAATATAATTGTGGATTACTGACAATTTTCTCAATTCTCTTTTATTTTCGCAATATTATTAAGATATATGATAAAATTTAAAATTAATATAAAAATTAAATAAATTAAAAAATTTTAATCACATTATTATTATTATTATTATTATATTAACCGATTTTTAAAATAATTTTACTTTTATACTTTTTAATCATATTTTATCTTTAAAAATAATAGTAAAATAGATAAAAATACAATTCTTTTATTTTAAGTAGAGGACAAAATATTATTATTATATTAATTAACTTTTAAGATAATTTCATTTTTATATTTTTAAATCATATTTTATCTTTTTAAAAAAAATTATAATAAAATAGGTAAAAAATACAATTCTTTTATTTTAAGTAGAGGGCAAAATATTCTTTGGAAATAGAAAAGCTAGCATTATTCAATTAGAGTGGGTTAGCAAGATAAATAAATAAATTGTATTTAAAAGAAAAATTAAATATGAAAAAAAACTTATTATTATTATAATTATTATAAAATTAAATATGAAAAAACAAATTACTATTATTATAGTTATTACAAAATTAAATATGTTTTTATGTAACTTTATTGACCCTCCCGCTCCTCAGCTTTAAAATTTCTTTTTCAGTATGTTCAATTCCTTTCATAAAAAAAAAAATTGCCCTTGACTTGAAATAAAACAATTGTGTTTTTCTTTTTATATATTTTATTAAAATGTATTTTTAAAAATAAAGTAGAGTTTAAAAATATAGAAATAAAATTATTTTGAAAATTGATAAATATAATAATAATGTCATTGAAATATTTTTAGTCTATTCAATTTTTATTAGTTTTATATCATGTCACATGTATTAATAATATAAAAAAGATAAAGAGAATAAAATATAAAAAATCATTAGCGTTTCTTTATATGTAATAAAAATTTTATAAATTAATATTATTCAAACTCATGAATTTTATTAATTAAAATAAATATTAATTAATTGAATAATATTCCATATTAATTTTTAATTTGTAGAGGTTTTAATATAGTTTGTTAGCAATAGGGCTGAGTAAGAAATTCAGAGATTCCGAATCCATTTAAATTTTTAAATTAAAAAAAAAATTAGAGTTCTTAAAAATAATCGAACTGAACCCAATTAATATATCGGAATGGTACCGAAAATACTTTGATATCCATATCGAGAACTGAACCAAAATATATTCGTTTGAACTGAATCTCTAAATATCCCAACTGATTAACTAATTTATATATATTTATATAATTATAAATTTATAATATATATATTTTTTTATATTTATATAATTATAAATTTATAATATATGATCTATATATTATTACTTATACATATATTTTTATTTATATAATTATAAATTTATAATATTTTTTATATATATTATAAAATTATACTCACGTCTCTAAATTATTGAATAGAATGAAATCAATATATTAAAATATTTGAACTCAACAAAAAAATTTTTGAATTGTAACCGATTTTTCGAACAATACCATACCAAATTTTAGATATAATTCAGAAATAATATTTTCTCTATTCAATTTAAAATTTAAAATTTTATTTTTTAATCTCAAAATTTTGATTCGGTTAAAAAAAATTCAAATCTCCAAACCGTGCAAACCGCTAGTTAGCGACCGCATTCATATAAAAAAACTGCATTTCGCGAACAAAGCAAAACAATCCATGATACAACCCAATCTAATGCCCCTTGCGTTTGTTTTATTTTATTAATCCATTATTACTATTATTATTTTATTCAACCATAATACATATAACTAGTTTTGATCATGATTGTCAAAATTAGACCGAATCAATTAGTTGAATTAAAAAAATTAAAAATTAAATTAAGAATCGGTCCGATCAATTTTTAAAAACTCGTTATTTAAAAATCGGTTAAAAAATAAATGAACTAGCCAGTTAACCGATAAATCAATTGAACCAAACTGATTTTTCTTATTCTAGATAGTCATATTTTTTTTAATTTTTTAATTTTTAATAAAAATAATAAATGTCAAATTATATTTATTTTCATCATAAATATAATAAATATCAAATTATATATACATATATATGTATACTAATTTTTTTCGGTTAATCAGTTCGATACCGATCGAACTTCTGACCCTCTAACCCTCTGCCTTTATCGATTTTTTAACCAGTCCGATTTTGAAAACATTGGTTCTGACTCATGCTTTGTTTGAGTTCTATTTACATTTTTTATTTAAAAATGCATTTTTTAAAAATATTTAGCAATACACAAATTATTATTATTATTATTTATTTTAAATTTAAATATTATATTATAATAATTTGAATATTAATATAAATAATTGGTTCAAATTTGTTATATATAGAATAACTAAAAAAATATATAAAGATATTAAATATATTGTTTCACATAAATTTTAATTAAAATTTATATCGCACAATGATTTGAAAAAATTAATAAAATAATTTCATATAAATTTAATTTTTAAAAAAATTATAACTCGACACAGTAAATTTATTTTAAATAATCCTTAAACTCAGCTTTTATTTTTGAAAATGCATCAAATAGTTGATAAGAAAATATTAGGAAAAATCAAAGTTGCGAGCATAGTAATAAAAAAAAATAATATAAATAATTTTAACATAATTTGATATCTTAATATACATATATCAATGATGTCTCAAAAGAATAATTCATTATATCAATACATTATAATTTTTGAATCAACAACATCGTATACCATTTCATAATATCTTCAATCATTATAAAAATACTTTATTCATACACTTTGTATTTATTATAATTTTATTATAATATTGGCCAAACCCTCTCTAATCAACTATTGAACAAGAGTTAATTGCATACTTAAACAAAAATAAAAAAATCTCTTCTATAATATTTATATTTATAATATTACAAATCATTAATTCTAACTCAATAAACATACTCACCTAAATAGAAACAACAATAAATAAGAATTATACTCCACAAATAAAATAATTTTCCATTCAATTGAGGAATATTTCTAAATATAAAATAGAAAAAGATATTATTTCATGTCCCATTAAGATTTTGAGTCATAATTCTAATAATTTTCACATTGACTCAAATCCTCTCAATCATACAATCTTCAACAATCCTAACAATCTTCACCTTACCTCAAATTTAACAATAATGTAATATTCAAATTTTCAAATTTTTAAACTCTTCAACTATCAAAATTTCATGATAGAACTCCACCTTAATCAAAATTTATCATATCATATAAGTTGAAGAAATCATCATCATCATCTTCTTCATTGTCATTATTAATTTTCAACTTATTCTTTATCTTCCCTTATAACTTTTTCAAACTTTTCAAAATCTTCTCAAATCTTCTTTGAATTTCATACAACGATTTATATGACCACTTACTTGATTCTTCCTTCTTCTTTTTTTTTTTCAGAATTTCTCCACAACTAGCACATGACTTCTAATTAAAGTGTTTCACCCTTCATCATCTTTTCAATATACAAAAAAATCTCAACTTCAATATTTTTCTTTCTTTTTTTTCTAAAAATAACTATTAAACCCCAAAATAAGAACCAATAGCTATAAACCCTATAACAAGAACCAACAACTATGATATTATTTATTAGGGAAAAAAAGTTATGAATACAGCGATAAGAAAAGAGAAAAATAATACAAATAATTTTAACATAGTTCGATTTCTCAATAAACTTATGTTCACGATCTCTCAAAGGAATAATTCACGATATCAACATATTATAATTTTTTAAACTGACAAAATTGCAAATCTTTTCACAATATTTTCAATCATCACAAAAACATAATATCTTCAATTATCATAAAAACATAATATCTTCAATTATCACAAAGATATTCTACTAATGCACTTTACATCTACTATAATTCTATCACAACATTGAGCCAAAATCCTTTTCAATTAACTATAACATTGAGTCAAAGTCCTCTTCAATCAACTATTGGATAAAAGCTAATTGCATACTTAGGCAAAAGTAAAAGATTTTATCTTATAATATTTCTATTTATAATGTTACCTACTATCAATTCTTAATCAAATAAAAATTCTTATCAAATAGGAATAATATTAAAATAAGAATTCTATTCTATAAAGAAAATAATTTTCCACTCAATTGAGAAATATTTCTCATACGCAAAATAAAAAAAGATATTCTTTCAAATCCTACAAAAATTTTGAGTTACAATCCTAAAAAAAAAAAAAGTACAGTTTAAACCATTTATTAATAGTGTATTATAGTGTAAATTAGTTGTGTTTTTTTTTTTCTTTTTTTTTGAGATGGGTAGTGTAAATTAGTTATCAGAACAGCTAACAAATTGTATTTTGTACCAAGCTTCTTTAAATATTTTTTCTATATCATTATCCTTTTTCCATAATTAACGGATGAAAAGCCAATAATAGGGATGACAATAGGGTGGGGAATCTCCGTTCTCTGTGGGGATTTGCCCCGAACGGGGTGGGAATTTTCTAATTTATCTCCCCATGGGGACGGGGATGGAGAATATTTTTTCTCCGTTAGCGGGGACAGGAGTGTAATCCCTACCATCCCCATCCCCATCCCCGTCCCCATAGGACCCGTTATTATACTTGGTTAATTATTATATTTATTTAATTATTCTTTATATAAAGTTATATTAATTAATAACATATATATGGAATAATTTGTTTAATAAATAATTCTTATGAGATTGTTGAAATTTATTGAAAGCACTTATTAGATTAAATTTATTTAAGTACTCATAATTATAATATATGCTGATTTTTTAATATTTTATTAAAAAATATTACTGAATATTTTTGATATATTAAAATATTTATATTTTAATTATGTTTGGTTGATATTTTGTGTATTTGAATTTATTAATATTTTCTAAATAATTTTTTTTTTTATATTTTTAGCTATTATTTATAAATTTTATAAATATAAACAAATTTAGTAATACAAAATTTAAGCGGGGAACGTAGATCCTCATGAAGAACGGGATCCCCACGGAGATGAAGATGAGATTAAATTATTCCCGTATGTGAAACGGGAATGGGGATGGAGATTTCCCGCTAAGGCGGGGGTGGGGATGTTCCCCCGCTACGCCCCATTGCATCCCTAGCCAATAAGTTAGAATTTTTAAATATTAAGCTTCAACTGAGTTGGTTTTAAAATTTTGGAGTTTATCAATTTATATTTATTGGAATTGGTATGGAGTTTTTTTTTTTTTAAATAAGATTTTGAATATTCTAAATGAAAAAAATAAATATTAAAATGACTTTATCATTTTATGGTCTCACCTAATTCAAATTTAAATTTAATTAAAGCTAATATAATTATAGAATATTAGGCGGTTTCAAAAAAAAAAAAAAAAAGGTAGAGTTTCGTGCTTGATATTCAACCACTGGCAGTTGTATTTCCAACGCTATCATTTGCATTTTACATTAAAAGTTAATTTTTGTATTAAAAATTAGCTTCTGTAAAAAAAAAATGTTATTAAAATCTAAAATAGTTAAGAAAATACTTATTATTAATTAAGAGAAATATATGTTTTTATATTAATTTTTGAATATTTTAATATCTATATACATTCATGTAATTAAAAATAAATTAAATTATGATGTATAGTTATTTTTATTAATATAATTTATATGTAATGTAAAATTATTAATTATATATAATTAAAATTTATCATAATATATAAATAATTTTTATAAAATTTATATAAATAATTTTTATAAAATTTTACACATTTTTATAAATTATTGGGATTTGTAATGTAATATTTTGTAAATTGTATGATTTATAAAATATAAGTCATTTTTATAAAATTTTATACTTTTTTACAAAATATTGAGATTTGTAATGTAAAATTGTGTAAATTGTACGATTTACAAAATATAAGCTAATTTTATAAAATTTTATATTTTTTTACAAAATATTGAGATTTGTAGTGTAAAATTTTATAAATTATACAATTTACAAAATATAAGTCACTTTTACAAAATTTTGCATTTTCTTATAAAATATTGAGATTTATAGTGTAAAATTTTATAAATTATACGATTTATAAAATATAAATCACTTTTACAAAATTTTACACTTCTTTATAAAATATTAAAATTTGTAATGTAAAATTTTATAAATTATATGATTTATAAAATATAAGTGACTTTTATAAAATTTTATACTTTTTTATAAAATATTAAGATTTGTAATGTAAAATTTTATAAATTGTATGATTTATAAAATATAAGTCACTTTTATAAAATTTTGCACTTTTTTACAAAATATTGAGATTTGTAGTGTAAAATTTTATAAATTGTACGATTTACAAAATATAAGCAATTTTTACAAAATTTTATAATTTTTTACAAAATATTGAAATTTATAATGTAAAATTTTGTAAATTATACTATTTATAAAATATAAGTCATTTTTACAAATATAAAATATTGTAAAAAAAATAAAATATTGTAAAAATGACTTTTATTTTATAAATTTTATGATTTATAAAATATTACAGTAAAAATTCTAATATTTTGTAAAAAATTGTTAAATTTTGTAAAAATTACTTAAATTTTGTAAATTGATTAATTTAATATTTTTAATTTCCTTAAATTTTTTATTCATTTTATATTACTACTACTTTTTAATTAATAAAAACATTTCAAATTTTTGTTTCACATTATAATTTGGGAAAAAATATTCTAAATTATAATTTTGGGTTTAATTTTTTTATTCTTATTATTACTAATTTTCAAATTTCCTGAAAAATAATTTTTTGTTTTTATTTATATTATTACTTCTTTTTAAATTAAAAGATATTTTAATTAAATTAAAATAAATCATTATTTTATTAATAATTCATTTTTTATTCATGACTTTAACTCTATTTTATTTTGGCATCAAACTTAAAGTATTTGGGAGGAAAAAATAATTACCTTTTATAGTGGGTATAAATTTTACTTCTTACTATAAACAATTCATATTTTTATATTATTATTAATTTTTTTCCTTCATATAATAATTATTACTAAATTGGTTAATTTATTATTTTTTAATTTCCTTAAAGTCTTTTTTTTTTTTATTTCTTTTATATTATTACTAATTTTTTTAATTAATACAAAATATTTCTCATATTATAATTTTGGAAAAAAATATTTCAAATTACTATTTCAGATTTAAATTTTTTTTCCATATGTTCATATTATTATTCTTTAATTTGATGAAAATTATTTTTTTATATTATTACTATTTTTTAGATTAATAAAAAATATACTAAATTGTTGTTTCAAATTTCAATTTGGAAAAAAATATTTTTCTTTGTATACTAATTATTATTAACTAAAATTAATTATTATTTTATTAAAAATACTTTTAAATGCTCAACATATTGCTCACTATTTTTTAGGAGGAAAGCTATAAAATTATGGATGAAAAACTTTGTAAATATGTATAATTGGTTTTGATAAGTGTAAGTTTCATTTTTCTGTATTGCTAAAATAAATTACTATACAAAAATCAAGTAAACGGTTACTAGGCACCTACAATTCTTTCTAGAGTTAGAAGGCATTAGAGTTCGATACCGGCCCGACCCATTACTCCAAACCTCGATATTTAATCTAGGCCAGCCCTTCAAAGAATTTTGTCAAGCCGTGAAACGACTCCGTTTCTTTAAACGGTCCTGTAAACAGCGTTGTCGAAACCCGGTCCTGTCCACCGACTGATTGCTCATCCGCCGGAGTTGGCCATCTTCAGAAATGGCGGGCAAGAAGAACAGGAAGAGGAACAGACCGGAGCGACCCACGATGCACCTCAAAAATAAATACGCTGAAAACCCACCTGATTTCGCTTTCTTAGCTTCTCTATATCCTTCTTTTGAACCCTTCGTTTTCTATTCTCGCGATGGTAAACCCAGAATCGACTGGACCGACTTCAACTCTACTCGGGAACTTACCCGGACCCTCCTTCTCCACGACCATGGCCTCAACTGGTAATCTTTCACTTCATTGCACTTTACTATGATCTCATTTGAAGTTGAATTGTTCCATTTGTTGTATGTGAAATTTTTGTTGATTTATTATCGAGTATGTGTTTGTGTTTTGGCTCCAGTGAATTGCTTTACCTTTTCGTGGATGCTAGTATATGGGAAAGTTGTAATATGCCTTTTTGGTTTCTTAGATTTGAAAAAAATGCAGCTTTTGGAATTTCATCTTTCATGTTTCCTGTTTTCATGTCTTAGTTTTGAGGTATAAGAGTGAGTGTTTTCATGAATGCTATGGTTGTTATTTATGGGAGTGTGGTTGTTGTGGTTGACTATTGTTAGGGATTGTATTTGTTATAATTTTTACATGAACTCAATCTTCTAGGTGGATTCCTGATGGGCAGCTCTGCCCTACAGTTCCAAATAGATCCAACTACATTCATTGGATTGAAGATCTTCTTTCCTCTGACATCATTCCAAAAAGTAATACTAATGAAGATATCGTGAGAGGTTTTGACATTGGCACTGGAGCAAACTGCATTTATCCACTCCTTGGTGCATCTCTTCTAGAATGGAATTTCGTTGGGTCAGGTACCCTTTTTCTTAGCTCTTTTCAGAAGCAGATTATTCATAGTTTATCTACATAATGAATTATATACATGGTGAATTTTATGATGCCTAACTTGGCTGCAGATGTGACTAGCGTAGCACTAGAGTGGGCAGAGAGAAATGTTAAAAGTAATCCACATATTTCAAAACTAATTGAAATTAGGAAGGTTACAAACTGTCAAAGCAAATTTTCTGTTGAAGATTTGCATAATGGAGAATCTGTAGATGGTGAAAGTAAGATGGCTATGAATGGAAGTGTGGTTGGGGAGGCAGGTTCGTTTTCTTTGCCGGTGGATGCAAATAAGGATTATGACGGATCACCTGTACTTGTTGGTGTAGTCAGGGATGATGAAAAGTTTGACTTCTGCATGTGTAATCCTCCATTTTTTGTAACCATCGAGGAAGCAGGACTGAACCCAAAAACTTCATGTGGGGGGACTCCTGACGAGATGGTTTGTCCTGGTGGAGAAAAGGCTTTTATCACTCGAATAATTGAAGATAGTGCTGTATTAAAGGAGACCTTCAGGTTTTATTCTTGTCAACGCATCCTTTTATCATGCTTCACAACTCAACCAGTTCTTCATTTTGAAGTGTTTGTCTTTATTTTCACACCTTTCTTTGTAGGTGGTACACTTCAATGGTTGGAAGGAAAACAAACCTCAAGTTTCTGATCTCAAAGCTTAGGAAGGTTGGAGTTACCATAGTAAAAACAACTGAATTTGTCCAGGGGCAAACATGTCGATGGGGGCTTGCTTGGTCTTTTCTGCCTCCTGCCAAGAAGATAATATCACCTCATGCGGTTGAGAAAAATATCCTCTCTTTCATGCTTGAGGTCTGGATATTATTCATCACTCTCACATACGCAAAATCATAAAAACACGCTCTCTCATATGTTTGTCTCAAAATCTCTCTCTCTCTCTCTCTCTCTCTCTCTCTCTCTCTCTCTTCTATATCAACAAGCAGGAACATATTATATTTATAAATGGGGGACACATAAGGCTATAATCTGGTCTAACCAAGCATCACAATAATTTAGACTAAAGTGTATATTATGAAAAACCTTAGTGAGTTTTTAGTATAATGTATTTCAAGTTATATTATGTTATGAGATTTTCACAATAATGTCCTATGAATAAATAAATAAATTCTTATAGTATAAGATATTTGTTTTGGAATATAGGTACATGAAAAAGAAATGTAGAAAGATATGAAATTTTTACCATATTTAGTGTCAACAGAGTTTGTTGCAGAGTTAAAAATATTTTCATATTAATTTAATATTTAAAGATATATGAAATTCGGTCTATATTTAGGATCAAAGTGTATTGAACTATGATCTAGGTTGATAATTACTAATTAAACAAGCTTATACAATAAAGATAAAGCTTGGTTCATGCAGGCTCAGGCTCTAAATTAATCAAGCTTGAACATCTTAATACTCAGGTTGGCTCATTTATATTCTCTTAAATGGAAATAGTAACTAGAAATACTATTAAAATTCCGCTATCATACATTTGTTTAGAATTTTTATGGATTTAGTTAATGTGAACCAACCACCTTGCAGGGACTTCAACGCCAATTCAGTGCCATCGATGTATTACAATCAGTTGAGTCCTTTTTCTGCACCAGTGGAGCATCCTGTAAATTAAATACCTTATCATTTTCTGTTGATGTAAGAACTATCACTCTTGATATTATTTATTTCTTATTTTATAATGTATAATATTTCTATGCCCTTACATGCTGTACAATCTCATTTTCTTAGATCACTGCATCAAATAATCAATGTGATGCAATCCTAGAGAATGAAAGAAAGCATTGTGATGAAACTGCCAATTGCAATCCTATGGAGGGGACATCCAATGATTCAATTTTACACCCTCCGTTAAATAACTTGTGTTTTCACATTTCGGTATGCTTGCTTTGTCTGGCCTGAATGCAATTGGCTTAAGAATGTTCGAGCCTATATATGACTAATGATTGCACTATTTGTTCTTATAGGTTTTTCAACAAATCCCTGGTACCCTTTTGGTGAAAGGATCGCTGCAACATAAAGATAGCCCTGTTTCAGGTTTTAGGCCATGTTACTATTAATTTATTGTAGCTTATGTTCTCACTATGGTGATCACGAAATCCATGGTTGTTGTTTTCAGTTACTGTTCCTCAACTGTGACGAGAATTTTGAGATTATACTTATCAACTATATCCAGCATGTTTATATATTAGCAATATTAGATGGACTTAACAGATCATTTATGCCATTTTTTGGTATATAGGGTCATGCTTATTGTCATAACAGTTCATCATCTCAATTTCATGTTCACAACCCTTCTTTCCTCTCATTTCCTTATTTTTTTTTTGCCTTCCAATTGATGTTGCAACTCATGAATAGAACAGTGTATGGTTGTTCTCAGCATCAAGACACTTATCAGCTCATATTAACCTCAATTCTTCCTTTTTCACCACAAGTGTCTTGCAAAATCTTCCACCTTTAAATCACATTCTCGTCTTGTACAGTTTCCTTGCCAGTTGTCACCATTGTCTTCTTGCTAGCTTAATTCTATGGATGCTCTTAAATTTGAGCAATTTGCCCCATAGAGCATGTATAGCCTATTAAGCCTTTATGATTTTGAGCCAACCCATACCCACCCATTTGCCACATACAAGCCTATTTGGTCACATCTTCCCCAAGGCAGTAGCAGTGGAAATGAACCAATTGAACTTTTGAACTTGTGGTTCATTTCATTAAATTGAAAAATTAAGGAAAGTAGCTTCAGCTAATCCAGTATATGCTCTTTAAATTGAAAAATTAAGGAAAGTAGCTTCAGCTAATCCAGTATATGCTCTTGAGTGGAATTGTTGTCTTAAATAGTTGTGAATTCTGAAATTATAATCTGTCCCAAAGTGTTCGAAGGGAAAATTTTCTGGTGGAGCAATAAATCTGCAGCTCATTTGCATGAGGATGCAGGTTCAATATGCATCCTCTTTATGCAAAAATCTTAAAGGGCAGGAATGCATGTGACGGAGAATATGAAGACAAGAAACTTCAAATTTAAGGACTCAAGTTTAGAATTATGTCTAGATTTAATATGGGCTTTATTTAACAAATTATAGAGTATTTAGAATTAATTCATGCATCTAGTTATTTGATGGTCTATTATTTTAAATAAAGGGCAATTATAATTTCCTTATTTGCTGGAAAATCTATCCCGATTTCTTTAGAACTCTTTATTTTTTATTTTAAGTCATATTTTGAGCCTTTGTTGGTTTAGGAAGAATTTGTTTCTTTTTAGTGTGTTTTATGGAGTCTAAATCCTTATAGGATGAGGACTAATTTGGAAGTTATTTACTTAAAGATTTAGGAGTTGTTTTAAATCTCTAAATACCTAGCAGTGTAATATTTTTAATTCAGTTTTGTGATTGAATAAAAAATCAGCAATTATGTTATTTCGAGTTGTGTGATGCAATTCAATCATAAATGTGATGTCATGAGACCTTAGATGTGATTCCTAAAGAAGTTCAGGTGAGAAGCTTAAACTATTTTCTTTAATTTTCTATCCATATTACTGTTCATTCATTTAGTATTTGCAATTACTGTTCACAGCTCCAAAAACAGTTCATAACTCTTCATTCTTGCTTAGTTTTGCATCTCAATCCCCTTATTTACATACCTCAACCTTCCACTTGTAGTTTCCCATAAACCTGAAATTCGCTCTTTATAACCCTCCAACCCGTACTGTATTGGCATGTCACCTTATCTGTCCCGGGATCCTGCTTCAATTAGTGCAATTAGGTTTTGGCTTTTTTTTTTTAGCATTCAAGTACCAATTAGCGAGAAGCATATATATTTTTATCTCACAATCCATGTGGATGTCTTTTCCATGATAACCAAAATGTAGATTTGTTACTGTTTCCTATTGGTGTGTTGCTGGATGCCTTCTCTTACTCTGCATTTCACTTAATTCTTGCAACTGATGATTTTTTTTTTATTAATTATGTTGAATGGTCACTCCTCTGATGTGACCTAGCACACATACTTCAGCATCAAATTAAGCTGTTACCAATTGCTAATAAAAAGTAATTAGCTTAAAGTTTGTTTGGTATCAGTTATGTTTTTGGTTGTTGTCCAATACTAAAAAGTTGTATTTTGGAAATAGGTTGATTAAAACAAGTAAAAAATCACTTTTTAGGAGTGTTTCACTTGTTATGGCCACATGTTTATCTCTTTCAAGACCAAGTAACAAAAATAAATATATTTTTGATAATATAATCTTCTTTGATAAATGGACAACAAAACCCAAAACCAAAAACAGCATCAGAATGCATCCGTCTCATAGAATTGCACCTTTTTTTAAGTCTTCATTGCTGATTTTCAACACAATAAACTCTCCCATCTTACTGATTAATGTGCATGTGCTACTTTTTATAAATTGCTGTCATTGAATTGAAGCATTCATAGCTGATTTCATTTCTCTGGTCTGTTCTTTTGCAGGAGCATTCTCATCAATTATCCAACATTTGGAGGAAATGCTGAAATATAAATTTTGTAAAGCAAAGCCGACTGTCAATTAAAGTCTGATCTTCCATTTAATGGAATTTAGTGATTAGCTGAGCTTGCAACTCATTCTTGGTGACAAGCTATCACCTTGGATGGTTATATTTAGAGTTTTAATGGACTGAGTTGCACACAAGGCAAAAGTCACTAGTAATTTGTTGCATAAAGTTTAACAAGAAATTATTCAGTGCATTTGGTGTAGCCAATAATCTTCTGAGCTTAAACACTATGTTGTCCATTCTTGTTGTGTTAAAAATTTGATGTAGGCTAATGTTTAAATTTATTGTTGTTAATCTTTATTAAAAGATTGAAGTTTTTCTAAGGTTCTATGTGGAATGAAGATTATGGAAATCTATGATATGAGATTTGTGACTAAGAGCTTGGAAATTTGGTAATTGATAATTGATAATTTTTAACTTCAGTTATTATTTTAAAAATTTTATTTCGTTGAATCAGATCTAGTCATTATCAAAGATTGATCTGTTTTGTATGATTCGATTGAACAGGTGGCCATTATCATTTATCGATGGAAAAACGAAACATATATTTAAAGGAGCAAAGATGCTAAGGGCTTAACTTGATGGTGAGGGGGACAGCTATTTAGTAAGATATTTGGAGTTCGAGTATTAATAAGACGTGTGATTTATTAAAATTAAGTGTGGTGTTTTATAAAATATTTTTTCTTTTTGTTAATATTAATTATTAAAATCGTATATATATATATATATATATATTTTTAATTAACTTTATTTGTGAATCTCTATTTTCTTAGAAATATATTAATAACTTTCTAATGTTTCTTTCAGTTTATTATTTAGTCTCTCCATTTATAATTTTAGCGATTTTAATATATTTGATTATTTTTAAATTAAAAAGATAAATTTTCTCTCTCTTCCTCTCTGCTGTTTTCTCTTTCTTTTTATTAGCAAATTATATATTAAAATTATTAAAAAATTAAAAAAATCAATTTCACCGTTGTTTCTAATAAAATCGAATAACATTCATTTGTTTGGCTAAAAAAAAAAAAAATTAACATTAAGTTTTTAATTTAAAAATAGAGAAAATAGAGTCGATAATTAGTTAATGGTTAAAATTGATAAATTAAAAAAAATTATATGATTAGTAAATGAAATAAAAAATAGATTAAAATTAAAAAACTGAAAATTTAAAGAATTTTTTATTATTAAAACTAAAAAAAAAAATTATCTATTAAAACACTTAACTATAAAAAAATCTACTTAATTAAATATTAACATTAAAATATTTATTTAAATATTTTTTATACATAGATTTTTTTAAAAAATTCATTTTAATAAATTATTGCAATTTAATTAAAAAAATATAATTTTAATAGTTGAAGAGAAGGAGAAGGGCAAATTTATCTTTTTAATTTTAATTAATGAAATATGCTGAATTATATTAAAATTATGGATAGAGAGAGACAGAATGAAACATTAAGAACCTATTAATTTATTTCTAAAAAAACAGAGATTCAATAATAAATTTAGTCAAAAAGTAGGGATGAAATAGTAATTTACCTTATATTTATCAAATGACCATGAGACGATTTTTTTCTTTTTCAGACAGAGAACTAACATTGCCTTGATCAGTGGTTATAAACAAAGGCATTTTGTTGACTTGTCCATGTCGGTACCTAGGCGGCAGGTCCAATTTCCATGAAAATGGTGTTTCAACTTTCTTTTTGTTTTTTTTCGATGAACTAGATAGTTTATATAGCCATTAAAATTAAGTTCAGACATTATGAGATCTATTTATGATTTAGATTCCAAATTTTCTTTTTTAAAACATGAGTTAATCATATACTAAAAAAAAACATAAATAGTTTAAAAAACTTGACTTGCGATGATTTAAATATAGGTACGTGATCTCAAAAAATTTAATAACATCCAGCATTATTTTTATTAAAAAATTTAATAAAATCTTATATCGTTGAATCAAATTTTTTAATTATTTTAAATTTTAATCAATGAAATAATTTATAAATTAAATGAATTAAATTTTAAAAATAATTAAATTTTAAAAAATTTAATATTTTTCAAATTCAAACTCATTTATAAATCAATCAGTTTACAATCCATATTAGTCTTGTGTTCATATCATACCAGTCTCATAATAGACAATTGAAATAATTTTTCCTTCTAATAAACTCTTTTCTCACTTAATGGGATTCCAATAAGAAATTTTGTTAAATTTTTATTGATGGAATCTCTGGTTAGAAATGATTTTCAACTTTTCTATGTTAATTTGGTAGAGCGATAACATAGTTAAATTTAATATACTTTCTTTCAAGTGGGAAATGATATACATTCTTCTACATAGATTTATAAGATCCAAGGGATTCCATTCAATGAAGAAACAAAGCAAAGATTAATGAGAAAAAGCAGATCAATAGCTTGATTTTCCATGATCACAACTGAAAGATGTAAAAGTGAAAAAACTCTTTTAATTCTAAAGATTTTCTTTTATTTGCTTATGGAAGATGCCAATATCAAACGCAAAATTGGCTATCGAGTTCAATTTAACAATTAAATTGGACAACATAACATTGTAAATCACACAAAACAAACGAAAAGTTTCATTCATGAACACTATGCACATAAATTTCTACATCATATATAAACCATTATTACAAAACAAAACAAATTAATTAATATACAAGTGGACAAATGAAGTTTAATTAGCTCCATCAACAACAATGGAGCTAATTTTTTTTTTTCTTACTCGGAAACTAATTACAGAAGATCACAAATTATGAACAACAATTGAACAAGTATGTAAAATAACAAATTTTTATTAATTAAACCTTTCCTTCAATTCTTGCATATGTAACACCAACACAAGCATCAACAAAATCTTCATCAATAAAATCAGTAGAAAATACCTGTAATTTATCTGCACATCCTTTGGAGAAGCACTGAGCAATGAAAAGCCTAGCATATCCATGAATTCTGCCAGTTACTGGTTTCACACACACAATTGGATTGTCAGGCTGTGGAGTAGCAGTATTTTCTACCCTGTAAAAAAATTTTCTTGAAGAAACTGGCGGTTGCTCGCTCAAATGCTTCATATTACTCTCAAATTTTGTTGATGGCAAATCTGTATCAATCCAATTATCTTTCAAATACCCTGCACTCCATAAAGGGCTTCCATGTTTTGGCTGTGGTGATTTTCTTGGTTTCCATATACAAATTACTCTCTTTGGCAACAATTCTGCAATTGTTTTGCCAAAAACATGATCATCCTGATGGATCAGATATTCCCCCAAATTTTCCTCCAAGTACTTGTCGAAATCAGGGGGATCTTCATGACCAAACTCTGTTCTGATTTCAAGAACTATAATCTCTGATTGAGTCTCCGATAAGAATTTCTTCACATCATTTATAACAACATCAACACTATATGTTTTCAAGATTCCATGGCAAATTCTGCGATCTTCTTGGACCCGAATATCAAGAACTCTGGCGCCTCTACAAAGTTGTTTGTAGATAGACAAAGACTGGCATTGAGCAAAAGGGCGAGTGATTAATGGTATGCCAATCTCGTTAGTAGCAGAATCATGGGTTCCAGGCCATACAATCTTGTTTATATGAAGCTTTTCAGGGTTGAGTCCTCCCATCCAATTCTTTCTATCAGCTGGCTGGTAATCATGACCAGGGTATGTTCCATCGCCGCAGCTTCCCTGTAGATCACAGAGTGCTTTCTTCTCAGCTGAGATTGTTTTTCGCTTCTCTAGCTGTTTAGAGACTTGAGAACCCATAATGATGAATTCTAGATGCCTCTCTTGCAGCTAGAGGAGCCTAGAAGTATAAAAATAATTATTTATGGGTTTTAATATACGGCATTGTAAAGACAGTATGGAGTTACTATAGAGAAACTGATTAGGAATAGAATTTTCTACCCTTCTTGTTATTATTGTCAATAGGCTTGAAATGTTTTTAATTATGAGAAGGACATGTTTTGTTGTCTTTAGTTTGGATGGCCTGAATTATTGGTGGAGAGTCGTAATCCACTTGGTTTGGTTGGTCCACTTGTGTGGCTGTCCAAATTTATTTGACTTTGCTAAAATATAATTCTATTTCTATATAAAATATGAAAAATTCTTATTTTGTGTAATAAAT
This sequence comes from Aleurites moluccanus, assembly GCA_948193065.1. NCBI lineage: Eukaryota > Viridiplantae > Streptophyta > Magnoliopsida > Malpighiales > Euphorbiaceae > Aleurites > Aleurites moluccanus. The sequence goes on from CANXYC010127942.1 coordinate 56,527, forward strand.
TAATATAATATTTTAGTTAATATGCTTTTTAATTTATTTTTTATCTATTAAAAAAAATTAATTTTTTTCATTTTATATATTTTTATTTTATTTAATTAATATATGTATTAAATATAATAAATGATACTCATTAAGATAGGGAGGCTGTTGTGTATTACATAACAGTTCTTCATGTATTTTATTTTAATTATTTAAAAATTTTTAAAAAATTTTTAAAAAATTAAATTTTGATAGTGTTTGATATAATGAATTTATTGATATATTTTTTATACTAAATAAAAATTATTTAGACAGCTAAAAATATATTATATATGTGTTAAATCTAAACCGTTAAATATAATATATGCGTTACATCTAGACCGTTAAATATAATATATGCATTACACATATATTATATTTAACGGTCTAAATTTAACGCATATATAATGCATTTTTAACTGTTTAAATAATTTTTATTTAGCATAAAAAATATATCAATAAATTCATTACATCAAACACTATCAAAATATAATTATTTAAAAATTTTATAAAATTTTTTAAATAATTAAAATAAAACACATTAGATATTATTATGTAAAAATACACAACAACTCTCCTCAATTCATATTTTTAAGCCTCTCAATTGCCAAATGGCACCAAAAAATAGGAATTCCTTTAAATATATGGCTTGTGCAATCAGATGGGCTTTTCAAACTATGGTTCAACCACCTAGCACTAGTAGAATAGAAAAGCAGCCAATGATGATTCTAATTGAAGACGATGCACCCAATCAATCATGGCCTTTAATAAAATAAAAAGATGAAGTGGGTCATGTTTTTAATTCTAAAGTATGAATGACGGCTTATTTGGTGAGTTTGATTCAAATCCAATCAAATTTTTAAAATATTAAATTAATTAAATTTAAAGTTTAAAAATTTAAATCAAATAAATTTATATAATTAATCAAATCGATTAGATATTTTTATAAAATTAAATAAATTAAACATATTTCGATTTAATAATTTAATTTTTCAAATAAAATATATATATAATTATTTTAAATTTTTAATATAAATCTAACCAATAAAATAAAATAAAATATATAAAAATTCAAATCAAACTGAATCGAATTATAAAATTAATTATACTAATAAAATTAAATTTGAATACATTCAATTTTTAGTTATATAAGTTTTTTTTTTCTTACCCCTATTCTTAATCATCTTAATCCATCAATTTATAGGGCAACAAGGTTTTGATATATTCTATTGATTTCAATTCATTATGTTTGTTTTAATTATGGATTTAATACGTGTGACATATGTATTGTATATAATATATCTTAAAAAGAAAAAAAATCATTAATTTATAAATTAATTAATTTTGAGTTCGCACTTATCATGATTTTAATAATATTTTCATTTAACTTATTTTTTGTAAAATATTTTAATATACACAAATTAATATTATTATTTTTTATTATATTTAAATATTTTCTTTTAATAATCATGAATATTAATACAATATATAAAAAATATATATCGAACTAAATTTATTATATATGATTATGAGCCAACTACAAGGGAGAGAGGCTACTCGCACTCCTTAGTCCTTAACTAGGGTATAAATGAATTCAGCTGTTTATGGGGGATTCGGTATTCGACTCGATAAAAACTTGTTTGTATTCGATTCATTTTATAAATGATCCAAGTTTAAATTTTATTTCAAAACTCGATAAATAAACGATTTAAGATTGAGTAAAATTAATATTGACTTGATTAAACTCGTGAACAGCTCGATCATAACTCGTGAATAGTATCATAATTAGTTTGATTAATATGCTGAAAAACAACTCGATTATTATTATTATTATTAGCTTAATAATTTTAACACTTCATAAAATATATTTTGACACTCTTATAATTTTTTTTGGTAATTTAATTTGACTAAAATACACATATTCTTAATTGTTTTATATATGCATTTTAAATATTTCTAAGAGGAAAATAAATTATATATTTAATTGCATTTTAATTTTTAATAAAAATTACTCTTTATAAAAAAAAAATTATTGTGACCTTTTTTTAATAATAAAATATAATGTTCATTCACTTAATTTATAAGCCATATACATTTTAATTATTGGACTAGTTAATAAGCATAAATATATAAAATATATAAGTATCACGTTCCGATTTCGAAACATAACGGTCATAGAATGCAAGAGATGCCAGAAACGACCGGCACCCATAGAATCCAATATCACATTTTATATTCAATTACTATCAATTAATTAATCAATTACTTAATTAATATCTATTCTGGTATTCTGTAGTCTGTCTGTAATTTATTCTGTAATTGGCTGTAATTACCATCATCACATGATATAATAACATTTAAATTCCATATTATGCCATATATATATATGATTACAGTCAAACTATGCTTTTTACAAACCCATGGAGCAACTATAATATACATACATAACATAGTGCCAAAATAATTACACTACCTTTAGAGGTAGCAAAAATCCACAAAGAAACCAATAGACAAGATTCTGCCTCCTACTTTGCACATGGAAAGAGGAAACAACTGAAAGGAGTGAGTATATAATACTTAATGAATCTAATATGCATCATCTAAAGGAAATAGCTAGGATAACAATAAACAATAGGCAGATAATCAATAAATATTAATCTGCACATTGATTATAGAATAAGGAATCAAAATACAATGAAGGATTGTAGAATTAATAAACAAATTAGTGAAGCTCAAATCACTAAGATAAGACAAATGATGGGCCATGAAACTCATATAATATGTGTTAATCACATATCAATATACATAAGACTGATTATGTCTTATAGCTAGAACAGTTAACCCTTCCCAGCTAGAGTATCCAGTATATAATGTGCACATCGCCGACGGTATGTACCTGTTACCCCGTCGGAAAGGAAACTCTGTCATATCACATTAGAACCAACATATGTATAGAATAAGTCATTAGATACCAATAAACAACAATGGTCTTATCAAGTATCAATAGCTCATGAATTAATCAAATGAGACTACAATTAAGCAATGTAATAAGAATAGCAATTAACATAGGAATGAATCATAAGTTAGACAATCAAAGTCAAGAAGTTAATTCAATTGGCATGTCAATGTCGCTGGTTACGATAGCATTCAAATGGTAGGCCTATGACAAAATGAAGTAGATATTTTATCGAACATTTGGTATGTATCATTGAATGGACAATTTGGCTAAGTTATGGTGCAACATTGACATTGCTCATACAATCAACAATAAGCTCACAATTAAGGCAACTCAATAAGTAATAGATATCCAACAATAAAAAAACATTTAAATGACCAAATTAGCAAGTGAAACATGAAGGAAACCAAACAAAATCCAAGGGTATGAATAGTGCTAGGCCATTCGGCCAACAATGTGATTTTATGGAAGGATTCCAATCATCAAATCAATGCATTAGACATGATAAATGATACATATTAAACTCATCTTACATTTCAAATCATCTTGAAAAATTGATTTGCCACCAAAATCTCTAAAGAAGGCAAAAGTGACAATCTTCCAAATCATTATTTTCTACACCAAATCAATGAAAAAATATCCATCCATTAGCCTATAATTAACATATTTTAAGCTTAATTAACATTAACTAACATCAATTAAAAGATTCAAATCACACAACTTTGATCTAGAGTTTCAAATTTAGAAAAAACTACCAAATATATCAATTGATGCAATTGAACACAAAACTCATTCTATTTAACATCCAATACACCTAAATCATCTAATAAACCAAAGAAAACAACTTGTTACCTTTCAATGATGAGTGAACCGAAATCTTCAAGGTGTTAGGTCTTGATATTCTTTGATTTTCTAAGTGAAATTTGTATGGAAAAGTAAGAATCAAATGTTGGTTTCAAATTTTCTTTAGATTTTCTTAAGATTTTTGCTTGAAAATTTAGTGGAAGAAGTGAAGATGGTGTTCGGCCAAGGCAAGAAGAAAGAAGGAAAATGGCCAAAAATCTTTTAAGACAAGCTTATATAGTAAGTAAAATTAACAAATTATATTTAAGTTCTTAAACTATATAATAATTAGATTTTGATCTCACTTCCTTTTATAATTTATTCTGTTAATTCTGTCAGGAATTAGATTTAAAAGTGAGAACTGAAATAGTTTTTTATTATCTATAATTTATTATAAAAATAGTTTCAGAGCCATTCTGTAACTCATTCAGTGGGTTTTCCACAATACCCCTAAAGTTTGACTTATTTACGATTTTGTTATTATTCAAATTTTCAGTATTCCAAAATATTTTTCAACTCTTCCTTCTCACTAAAATTTCACACACACACACACACATATATATACCCCCTACTCTGAATCAGAAATTTATCAGTTAATCGGATTGCTATTTCCTCATTCAGTATAATTAACACTGATATTTTCCGGGACGGTATCGTAAATGTAATCTAACTGAGATTCAAAAATTTTCCTTAATTATATTGGTGTTCCCAGTTCAATAATTAATTATGTTACTGTGTTCTTATGAAAATTTTTAGGATATTACAATAAGTAAATATTTTGATGATGTTATACAATTATTTTTGTTTCAAAAATTAAAACTGCGTTATATTTTTTAAAAAATAAATAACTCTTAAATAAATATTATATAATTATAATTATATTTATATAATTCTAATAAAGTTAAAGATTAAGATTTTATTAGTATTATATAATTTAATATTCTAATATTTAAAAATATTTTTTTATTAACTAATATTTTTAAAATACATATAATGCTCAATTTTATAATTTTATTTTTTTTTTTACTAAGGCATGTTTTTTCTTTTATGTTTGTTTTAAGTATTGTTTGTTATAGTTATTTTTATTAAAAATGAATATTTAGTCATAAACAAGTTTCAAAATGAGTCAAATTTGAAATCGAATCCATCTCAATTATTATTTATTAATGAATCGAGCTCGAATTAAATTCGATTATAATTTATAAATAATTTTTTTATGAGCCGATTTGAACTCGGCTTGAACTCGTTTAATAATTAAACAAGCTGAGTTTCAACATAATTTTTTACTCAATTTGAAATTTCGAGTTCGAAAAAAAAATAACAAGTTGAACCTGAATAAACTAAAATCAGTTCAACTAGACTCGATTGTAACTCTAGCCTTAACAATCTTCTTGCACGCCTCTTTAATTATTTATAATGCATTAATATCTGAAATTACTACTTTCACCACTAGACCAATTTAATTCTCCGTTACCCCTTTTTTAACAAATCTCTTGATAATATGGTCATCTTATCCTTTTTTATTTTTTTAAGGATTTTAAAGATAGAAGTTCTACCTTCTCTATAAAAGACTTTTTTTTTTATATTATTTTTTAAGTTATTTTATATTTTTATTTCTTTATTCCCTTTCTGATGGATGTCTTTTATCTTTTTTATGGTGAATATGTCCTTTTTTTTTATTGATTTATTATTTGATTAATGGTTCTATATAAATTGTAAGCCTTACTCTTGACAATAAATCTATACTTATTGGGGTTCACATCGAACTAAAAAAGAAATTGATTAAAATAATCATATAATTTTTATTATTTACCACCAAGAATTATCTAATCTTTGAAGTCAAAATTGTTATTATTATTATTTATATTTCTGATTTAGGAATTATAATATTATAAAATTGTTTTTCATATTGTTCTTTTTTATTAATGGATATTTATTTTGTCTAAAAAAAATATCATCATCTTGGCTTTCCTCTCTCCTCGCATCAATAAATAAATAAATCTATTTTTTTCTTTCCCATTAAAAATTTGCTTAAACTTTCCTTTCTTCATAGCCATTGCTATTTTTTTTCATGCATTCAAAATTTAAATTCTCAATTTTTAATGGGTTGTTTTTAATCTCTTCAATTTTTATTTTATCTTCTTAAATCTCTTCATTGATTCACAAGTATTTCCTAATCACTTGCTTTAATCACAAGTATTTCCTAAGAGATACTAAGCTCGATAATAATACATATAAAGCCTGCAAGTCCATTTAAAAAATGCAGTCCCACTAGACGTGTTCATGAATTGAGCTTAGGTCAACATTTTCCAGAAGTCAGACATGTTGGATTCATAATTTTCTTCACTAATTACAGCACACAATTCAGACAGTGATCACGCACATAATTATATAGGTCTAATTTGACACAGCTTATTAAAATAATTTTTTATATGATAAAATATTTTATTCCTAAAAGTGATACTTTCAAAAGTAATTAACTATATGTATTTGATAAAATACAATATAAAAACTGCTTATAAACTCATAAGAGTATTTTTGTTCACTACTTTTTTAAAATTAGATACGCGTTTAATCCAAAATTCAATTATATTGAAAAATTTTAATTTCTAACTTAACCAAATAGTAAAATTTTAGCTATCAATATAATTACTTTTATTAATTTTGATATTTATTAAACACTATAAATAAAATTAAAATTAACATTTCACCTAAAAAAATAATTTATTCTTCTATAAACTGTGCCAAACGGTTTCATAATATCACTTCTTCAATTGAATCAAGTAAAGAAAAAATTTTCATGGCGTTTGAGCATTGAAGATCAATGGGTCCTACCATGTGCATTTAATATCTGTGGACTCTGCTCTCAAATGATTCAAGATGATGATTGGTCACAACCTTTCTGTCCCCTTCCTTGCAAGCAAGTTGGATACCAATCTGAATCAGAGATGCAGACATTGAAATACAATGACCATACAACATGTGGAAAAAAAAAATCTGCTCTTTTATATCCAAAAATAACTTATTAGTGTTTATTATCTGTCATTTTAACAATTAGAGAAGCAAGTTGATGGGAAATAAATTAATTAATTAACGAGGAGAAACATGTATTCAGAAAGATCTAAGAACTTGTTTGGTTTGAGGAATGGAATATGATAGGAACAAAATAGCTTTTCTATTCTATAGAATAGATAATCTTCACTCATTATATTTCATAAATTTGAAAAATATTTATTTTTCATAATAAATTATCAAACATTTACAATTTAAACCAAAACTTGAGATTATAAAATGGCTATTTTATGGAATAATTATTTCTATTTTATCAAATATTTGAAATTAAAGATAATTTTCTTATTGCAATATTTACATGTTCCATCTTTGGTGTCCATTTCTCTGACACCCACTTCTCAAAGTTGCAAAGCCAATCAATGAATATAAATGAAGTTGCCCCAATTTAATAGATTGATACAAGGAGCAAGAAGAATGTAAGTACACTCTGTATCAACAAAAATACTAACTAGCTAAGCTAATAAAAATGAAAGATGAGCAAGTTGAAGATTCCAATCATAAAATAAATACCAATTGCTTCTTAACATCTTCAATTTCAACAAGGCTGAGACAGAATAGAAGGAATGGGAGACATGAACAAAGCTGCGTCTCAGAAAGATTAGGTCTAATTAAAAACCAAGAGGTAAATCCTGCCAAAGCCAGAATGCCATTATGATTATTATAATTAATTGTCAATATGTTCTTCTATATTATATTTTAAGCATGAATAATTTGCTTTTACTAAGATCAGGTTGCTTTAGTCCTCAACAACACCACAAAATATTCCAAATTTGAAGCTTATTAGTCTCAATAAAGCCAAGCCTATGCTACTGTACTTGGTCCAAACTCATCAATGCTATACAACAGCTCTATTGTATTGGTGACGAGCCCAACTATGTATGTACCATTTTGTTATGCAAGGAAGAGATTTAGCAAAAATATACTTCCATAATTTTACTTGCAAATTCAGAAAACATTGGGAAGCCTCTGTGGCTACAACTAGTTTTACTTCACAAAGTTGATAATCAAATACCACAACATGAAGAAAGACTGAAAATGAAAGACTTCTTAACACTTTATTGGATAAACAGTAAACCAACAGAATTACAGAGGAGGAAGCAAAATATCTTTCAATTGACTGCTTGTCTAAATTTTTGGAATAATCTCACAAGTATAACATTGTGAAGATTCAATTTTATAAAATGTAAATGAACTACAAATTTTGGGACTGGAAGGCCTATCTATTCAAGTAAAGGAAAATGTTACAAGTTGAGGAAAATTGAATGCAAATAAAGAACTTGCACATATCCCCAACACCACCTGGCAAAAGCAAGGATGAAAAACTTCTACTTTTCATCTATAGATGATGCAACTTCTTCCATGTGGCCAGCTAATTGTTCCAAGGCCGAATATATTAATTCTTTCAAAGGGTGCAACCTATCTGATACTGTGAAAGAATGCACCTTATTTTCAATCTCTATCCAACTAATGGCTCGCTCTTTCCTTACATCCCTCTCATTCATAAGATGTCTCACACTCTCTACCAATTCCCACCTCCCCAGGGCAGCATATATACTTGAAAGTAGCACATAGGATGCAGAGGATTGAGGCTTCAATTCTATAAGTTCTTCAGCTGCTTTTCTTCCCAACTCTATATTTCCATGTATTCTACAAACACCAATCAAGGCATTCCAAATTCGATCATTTGGCTTACATGGCATTTTTTCAAGTTGATTCATCAACTTGTCAAAATGTCCTGCTCGGCCCAGGAGATCAATTAAGCATGCATAATGTTCTTGATCGGGTACAATGCCTTCACAAGTAGTCATGAACTCAAATAACCTAAGTCCTTCTTGCACAAGACCTGAATGACTGCATGCGTTGAGAATGACAACCAACGTTATCCTATCTGGCTTCATGCATAATCCAACCATATCATCAAAGATCTGAATAGCCTCTTCACCATGACCATGCTGTGCCAGGGCAGAAATCATAGTATTCCACAAGACAACATCCTGCTTATTACCCATAAGGTCAAAAACCAACTTCCCAACTTCCAGACTTCCACATTTTGAATACATGTCAATAAGAGAGCTCACAACTATTGTATTAGGTCTGAAATTGGTGCGTACCAAATAACCATGTATTTGTTTACCATGATTAAGTGAAGCTATACTAGCACAAGCACAAAGACAACTGCTAAATGTAAATTGATCAGGTTTAATTTGAAGCATCATCATCTTTGTAAACAGCTCAAGTGCCTTATGCCCTAAATCATGTCTAGCATAGCCAGCAATCAAAGCTGTCCATGAAACAGGATTCTTCTCAGGCATCAAATCAAACAATTCATTAGCAGCCTCCATATCACCCCATTGAGCGTACCCTGATATCATTGTTGTCCAAACAAGAATATCCCTCATATTCATCTCGTCAAACAACTGCCTTGCATCTACCATCTCACGACATTTTGCATAGGCATCAACTATCGAACTAGAAATAACCAAATTCGATAAAAACCCAGCAACCAAAACCTGCCCATGAGCCTGCCTAGTAAGCTCCAATTCCTTGGACTTCACACAAATATTCAATAGACCTGCAAAACTATATGCATTGTACCCTATCCCCAACTTCCTCAACTCCCTATAGAACTTCAAAGCCTCAATGCAGAACCCACTCTGGGCATAGGCAATCACCATTGTATTCCAGGACACAACATCTTTCTCAGGCATTTTATCAAACAGCTTTCTAGCTGGCTTAATTTTGCCCAATTTAGCGTACCCAGAGAGCATATTATTCCACGAGTACAAATTTTTCATAGACATTTCACCGAACACCTTGTATGCACTTTCATAATCACCGCATTTCGAATACATATTGATTAGATTATTAGCTAAAAACACATTGGGTCTTTTTAACCCAGTAAACTTCAAATGGAGATGGACCCATTTGCCTAACTTCAGCGATTTGGTGTTCGCACACTGTTGGATTAGGTAAGCTAGTGTCTGAGACGGCAAGCGTATGCCTTTGCGTGATAAGAGCTCAAGAGAGGCTATTGCTTGTGAAAGTTGGCCTTGAGAGGACAGATTAAGAAAGGATTTAACTATGCAGGGAAGCTTTGCGGAGAGCTGTCTTCTGGGATTTGGGTGAAATTTTGAGAAAGTGGAGGTTTTCGGCAGAGAGTGAGAGGGCATTGGAGAGAGAAACCATGTGAAATCAATAGTGAGTGATTCTTCATCTATGTGATTGGACTGGAGTCTCCGGTGAAATTTGCATCGCCGGTTGTGGTGATTCAGAACAAGGGGACTTGCCGTTGGTTTTCAATGCTTGTGAGTGGGCCTTGTTTAGAAACCTATAGCGTTTTGCCATATCAGCAGTACTTGAGTGGGTATTAAAATCAATTTATTTGTTTTAAAATGAAATAATACATTTTATAGATAAAACTAACAAGAATTTATGTTTAGTTTAGCTGGTTAATACTTTGTTAATACATCAATACTTACAACTATGATTTTTACACATGAAAAAGAAAAATATATTTATTAATTCATGAAAAAAATGCTTAATAAATATATTTCGTTTATAAGTTTAATTTATAAAAAAATATTAGTTATTAAGTATAAAATAATATTATTAAAAAATTATTTTTAGATAAGCAAAATAAATTTTTTATTCATTAATTTTAAAAGGAAATGAAATAAATATTTAAAGAGAACTAATTTTTTTTAATATTTTTATTATTTAAACTAATTAAATTTCAAAATAACATATGACTTTTATCTCATTTCATTTTTTTTTTCTTTTTTATTATTCAAACCCCTCAAACCTGTCAAGGATTTGAATATTTTGTTTTTTGACTTTACCAATAACGCTGATCGGTATTGAAGTCCTATGGAGGAATACATGAGATTTCGAGTTTGAATAACGGTATGAAACCTGCAAATTTTGATACTTGAGCATTAGAGTATTAAACTCAGTGCTGAGCTTTTCTTTTCATCTTTCATTATATATCATAGTCTAGATCCAACTCTTCCTCTTCTTTATCCATGCAGCCTCCGTGTGAAGTGTTATGTTATTCATATTTTTAGAATAATATAGATTTAATTTAAGTTGATTTAGTTAAGATTTAATTGATTTTTGGTTTGAATTTGATTTGTTTTTAGATTTGAGGAAGATTTGAAGATAGATAGTTTTTTGGTTCAAAAATTAGAAATATCTTGAAAGTTTTAGGTATGCAGAAACTAGAATCCGATTTATGTGGGAAATGACTCGATTTTTGAGCCATACACCCGGTTTCTTGAGGAAAGAAGTCAGCTCGAGACACAGATCCACGGTTTTTGGATGAACTCAACCCGGTTTATAAGAGAATGACCTGATTTTTTAGGAGTGCACGCAAAAATTTGCATTAAACTTCAGATTTTTATTTTTCCAGAAAAAGAAGTTTTAGAAGAATTTTTCAAGAGAACCTTAAGAGAAAAGATCGAAGAAAAAGGGTAACCTCAAATTGAAAAGTTATCAATTTAAATTGAATTTGAAATTTATTAAGAGTTATTTTTTATTCTTTTCAATTCTAAATTTAATTTATATTATAATATATTGAATTCTATATCTTTTTCAATGAAGTTTATGAATTTAATTTTAATTATAAACAGCTAATTTTTTTTTTATTAGAATTTAAAATTTAAATATAGTCAATTGTTAATTTTATAAATTAATTATAATTGATTGATTATAAATTGGAATTGGTTAATTTATTGATATAAGATTATAATTATTTGGTAATTGACTATTATTAGATAATATTTAATATAATATATGATGGATCGAGACATAAAATATGTTGTTAATTTGTTAGATCAATAAGTCAAGGGAGTTGCTAAAAGATAGAGACACACTTTAGAGGGTAGAAAATATTAAGAAATTTAATTGACTTGCATTAATTAAGTGATTAGAGAGTAGATATAAAATTAATATAAATATTTATATAATTGCTCAAGAAAAAATTACAGATTAATCAGAATAGTTAATCTATTAACAATAAAATTTAAATAATCAATTATAAATTGAAATCATAACAAATTAATCATTTATATTCTAAGCTTATTAAAATTCTATCAATTTTCAAAAATCAAAATTTCTTTGTTTTTAATTTTTAATATTGCTTTAGTTTTAATTTCAACATTCAATTTTAATATTGTTTAAATAATAAAAAATATTTAATTTTAATAATTAATATTATCTAAATAATAAAAAAATATTCAATTTTAATATTTGATTGCGTCTTTATATGTAATACAACACACACTCACACACTACACACTATTACTTGCAAATTGTAAACTTGCAAAACACACGACCCTATACAGCTAGTTGTAAAACTGTATTTTCTTCTCACCTCCAAATTGTTCAAGTCTCATTTTTTTTTTTTTTTCCATTTTCACTCTTTAGTCTTTGGTCTAATCAGAACTCAGTTATGCAAAGGGGGGCTTGAATTTTCTTTTCTTTTCTTTTCTTTTATGGTACTTGATATATCTTGTTACGACCCGAGACATGAAATCATGACTAGAAATGGCAATTTTGGCTTGAAATCCTCAAAATAGCCAGAGATTTGTTTTGATAAGAACCACAGGAACCATAAAGAGTTTGGTGTTCCAGTTTCAACCTCCGTTCTCCAAAACAGACCATGACAGCCGAAGCAGAATGAGATTAATAACCTTGTTTGACAGCCGAAGCGTTATCGAGTGAAATCATTGTATGGGTGATTCATAAACCCATATCACAAAGCTTATATTCATGGCCTTCCTGACATACAAAAACAGAGAATTTGCACCATTATTGTGCATTGCACAATACCCTGTCCCTTGGCACTTGTAAAGCTTATATTCGTAAAGCTTATATTCTTGGCACTTGTAACAAACTCAACTAATTACTCTCCTACACGGCATAACTTTGCCATCAAGAGAACAACCAAATGCCAAGACTTAGAACAACTCTTTGATGAGATGTTTGAAGAATCAAGGATGGCTTTTTGTAAGATGCAAATATTAGATATGGAGCAAAGTAGATGTAAAGAACTCAAAATTTTCAGAGGAATGATCATTATGATGTTATGAAAGTATTACCCTAAAATTATAGTAACACGCAAAACTTCACCTCAATGTTTTACATCTTTTTTGTTCTTCCCCGAATTTTTGAAAACCAAAGTCAAATACAAATCTCAATAAATTCGAGTAAATATTAAGATTCACTCATCTAACGTTGTTATCCAAAACAGGTGAACAAAATAACACGCTGCAAGAGAAAACATGGTGAAACAGCATCATAAATGGCCTGCAGCTCAATTAGAGAAAAGAGAACGTATTTCTTCAACAGCCAGGAGAATTCCAATATATTTGTCAACTTATTAGAACTTGACCAAGTTGCAAAATTACTCTCAGAATAATGCCCTTAAATTCTGTATAACTTCAAAACAGTAAATAAAATGAGAACCCTGGCCAATACCTAAGAAAGCAAAAAGATAGGTCCAGAAGAGTACCTTAAAAGAGAGACTGGCAAGAATGAAAACCATGTAAACCTGCCAATAATGATATCAATCATCGAGGTAATAATATGACCCTGCACTCTTCTGCTCTCTGTCCTTGGTTGAGTCCTTTTTGTTGATCCTTGGTCGGAAATTAGTTGGGTCCCTCCTAAATGTAATATCCAAATGCTGCATCAGGTGCAACAAAAAGCAACTGTGAGAAGAGAGATGATGTAAAATACCATAAAAATACAATTAGTGTAAAATGTTGAAGAATTGATTGCTTATGCAACAGATAGCCATTGTTGTGTGCTTAATCAAAGCTCACTATAAGTAAAACTAGGAAATAGTTTAACAAGAAGCAGAGCACCTCCAAGCAAGGTGAAATTTGCAAAAACATATGGCAGGGACGACTGTATAATGATAATACAATTGATTCGTTTTGTATCTTCTTCCATAAGTTACTTTATCTTTCTTACTATTTCACTTGAGAGCCTGAACAGAAAGTACTTACAGATAAGAAGAGATTCATTCCAGTCAACAATGACTGAGGAGAATTTGCACTACAATCCACAGATGGCTGCCCCTCGTATACAATAACTCTATCAGCAAGGTAAGTTGCCATTATAAAATCATGCTCTACGACGAATGCAGTTTTCTTCGCATGAAGGATAAACCTCTTTATGACTTTTGAAGCAACAATGCGCTGCTCAGAATCCAGATATGCGCTTGGTTCATCTATTAGATAAATGTCTGCAGGCTGTGTCAAGTAAAGTAAGCCATGCATCAGACTCGATTAAAAATAGAACCACCTTAAAACTTTTGATATTAACACGAAAAAAGTTTAAATTAAGATGCTCCATTTGATTGGCTCTAGTCACAATTACAAAAAATTCTAATCACATATTCACATCATTCATTTCAACAAACCCACACAAAGAACAGTAGGGAAATGCCCCCCCTCACAATGAATGAGATCTAATGTTACATTCACCAGCCATGTGACTAGTTTCAATTCCAAAGCCAATCTGTTTTAGCCAACTTTTTCAGTTCAAATTCTAAACATTCATCACATAAACCCAGGATAACGAGTATGAACAATTACCACCAACTGAAAAGAAGAAAGGAGGTAGAAGAACTGTCAAAACCTTCAGGGACTGATTGCAACTTAGGTATTTATTGTTCAAAAGTGCATTATTGGAATCCAATAGGTAGACTTGCAGTATTCTCTCCCTCTAACGTCAAATGAGGCAAGTTTTACTGTCTAAGGTCTTGCGGGTTTTCATCAGGCTTGTATCAACCCAAGGATTTTAGGCAGCCTCAAAAGTTGGGAAGGACCTCTAAAGTCACTCTAGGGCACGATGACCAAGCTCAGAAGTGTCAGACCACAATCTTGCATTTTGATGGATATAATGTAACATAAATAAATCTATGCACCTGATACAAACAATATTTGTTCGACAACATCATGCGTATTAAGAACATATAATCTACTAGCACCACTAAGAACTCAAAATGGGGATGATGCGTTTCAGCTGATCTTTTTGCTTTGAACAGCTGAGAAATTGAGGCTTAGGCACAATAAGCTTGTGTAGGAACACCAATATAGTAACATTGTTGGTTTTGCTTAATGAATCTCCATGTATATTTTTCAATGCTTCAAGAAGGGACTGAAGAAAGAGATTTTTCCACATTGCAAGAGGTACTAAGCATTACAACTTCACAAATCTCAGGAGACAGTCTCAAGTCAATACTGAGTTAGCATTGCATCAGAGATTAAATCATCCCCATACGCCGCGCTAATAAAAACCATTCCGTTTGCGATGCAAAAAAGGAATGATTGTTCTTATATATGAAGCTGAACATTAATTTAGCTTGGTAAAACTGAAACCATAGCAGTTGGTAACAACAGAAAAACGTCTATATTTTAGATTCCACCTCATAAACTGGGAAGCTACTTCTATCCATTCACAAGAACCTTTGGGTGCTGCATTCAAGTGGGCTTGCAGAAAGGAAATAACAAAGTCAAGAATCTCTCATCAAACTTTTGAAGTGCTAGATTGCACTTGTACAGAAAATTTTATTCTTCCTCACTCACGTGAATCCTTTTTCACTATTCGGATGCCTGGAATATAAAGATTAAAATAGCTCCGACGAGATTTTCAGGCAAGAATGAAACCTCCAAAAAGGACGAAGTGTGCATTCACCTGCTAAAGAGGACTTTGGAAAGTAAGGTAATTAGTGTGCTGTAAAAATTACTTAGGAAACATCTATTATGCAGATTCACTAAATGCCAACACACAGGTAAAAGAACTTGGTGAAGAGTAAAAAGGAGATTCAATAAACCACTTTAATTTATTATGAACAATTGACAACTAAACACAGCAAATATTCAAATTCATTATATCTCATGCAATTGTAAATAAATAATAAAAACTAAAGCCAAAAGAGATCAGAAGAAAAATCCTACTAAGCCTCATAGAAAATTCTTCAATTTCCTGTGCCATACGTGACTTAAACACCAGTTCAAAATATTTTTTATTTGTTTCACATGTACAGCACATGCCAAATGTGTCCAACATGTGCCCAGTTCAAAACACTGTGTAGCACAACACTACACAAGCCCCTCAAGCAAAGCATCAATGCTTCATAATTTGGGGACCAATTTTGTTCATCCCTTGTTTTTGTATAGCAACTTACACGTGGCAAAGCAAAAATATCCAAAGGGAAAGAAGAAAACATTGATCAATGCTCTTATATAAACCTTTTATCATCTAAAGAGAGAAATTGAAAACTTTTATATCAAGTAGAAAATCCATGCATAAATCTAAAAATATTTTAGATCACCCTACCCCAAAAGCATTCCAAACACCTACAGAATAAACTCATCAACCATAAATGAAACCACAAACCATCCTTCAAGTAATTTTACACTTATCCATGAGTCTACCCAAGCATGAGACCAATAGAATCAACAACAAAAAAACACATCTTATAAGCCTGAAAAATAAATTATAACATTACCAATACAGTAAGACAATCAGTTGTATTTTCAGTTCACCAAAATGAATTGCCAAATAAGTTAGAAGCAACAACCTTTCCAAGGCAGAGACATAAAGCAACTCTTTGCAACTCCCCACCAGATAGATTCACTACTTCTTGATCCATTAGTTGTTCTATAAGAAGTGGTTTCATCACATCTGACACAAACTGAGGATGAGTGTATGAATCACGAATCTTTTGATGTAGCAAGTGCCTAACAGTAGATTGGAACTTAGGACTGATCTTCTGTGGCTTGTAAGAGACATTAAACTCAGGTATCTCCACGTCAGAACCTTCTACACTATCTGGTTTCAATAAACCAGCCTGCATATTTGGCCATTAAAATTGAATTGTTAAATCAGTGCCAGATTTCATGGTAACAAAGACAAAGAAAATGATGCCTTAGAAGAGTACCAGCATACGTATGAATGTTGTCTTCCCTGTGCCATTCTCACCCAACATAACAATTATCTGAGAATCTGTAAATTCACCTTCAATCACACGAAGCTTAAAGTTGCCTTGAGTTTTAGTCATAGTTGGATATTTGTATCGTGCATATGTTTCAATCTCCTCAGCACTCTCTTGTGGAGTCTCAGCAACCTAGAGAAGGCAATGGATTTAACGTCAGTAAAAAAGAGAGGGAGAGGGAGAGGGGGAGGCAGAGGCAGAAGGAAGTGTAATGCAGAAAAAAGAACAAACCTACCTTGAAGGTCAGAGACTCATCCCGGAATCGGAGATTTTCTGTAGGAACAAATCCAGCCAAAAATATATTAATTCCTTCCCTAACAGAGAAGGGAAGGGTTACAACTCCATATGCTCCTGGTTTCCCATACAAGCAACAAATGAAGTCTGACAAATAATCGAGGACACTAAGGTCATGCTCTACCACAATTACATAGCTGAAACAAAGTTGGAATTAATGCAGTTAGATTCAGTGTGTGAAAAAAAAAAAGAACTTGAAGAACAACAGGAAGAGGCAAAACCTGTTAGGCCTGAGCAAAGATCTGACAACCTCAGCTGCTTTAAGCCTCTGTTTGACATCAAGATAACTTGAAGGTTCATCAAACATATATATCTCTGCATTCTGTATAGCAACAACAGCAATTGCAAAACGCTGGAGCTCTCCACCTGACAAATCCCCCACACCACGATCTATAACTTGGTTCAGCTCAAGATCACGACAAAGTTCTGCTTTCATATCTCTCTCATCTTTTTGGTCAAGCACCTGCCCCACATTGCCTTGGACTGCTTTTGGAATGTGATCAACATACTGAGGCTTTATGATTGCCTGTTGAATAAGAACGTATCTTTAGAAAGAAGAGAAATAGATGAATGTAAAGTAATCATGATTGTTCATAAGATTATCTTTTCACACTTTCCATAATTCTACTCTTATAAGCACAACAAAACAGTGTAAAAAAAGTGTGTACTGAAATCAATCTTTAATATAGTAACCAAAAACAAAAAGTATTCTTATGAGAACTTCAGAGATGCACACACAAAAGAAATTAGAATTTCAAAGAAAAAGTTGAACATTAAAACAATTACACATTAAAGAAAATAATACTTCAATAATATCCTAACAGATGCATCACATAAATTCAGCAACTGTAAACAAACATAAGTTGATAAAAAAAATCCAACAAAGATTACTTCACATTAAAAGCTATTCCAACAGATGATGTAATGATCATCCCATTCATAATTTTTTTCAGTGGGAACAAAAGCTCAAAGGACTTTGTTAAGTTAAAGGTAAATGCAACAAAGCAGCCAGACACTTGATGATGCCAATAAGGCATGCAATTGGAACAATACAAAATTCTTACCCCTAGAGAAAAATTATTGCAATAAAAGCAAAAAAGTAATTGTAACTGCAGAAGGGCAAAAGTGACTATTCATTGATGTTATAATTTTGTCAAGTATGCATCACATGTAACACATGCAAATCTAATTTTAAGTCAAAGTTCTATCATTCTAATAAACAATCTACATCTCCACAGTTAAATCTGCACAGTATAGTTGCATACTATGATCCAAGTTTAACGTAACTATTTAGAAAAATGAAGGCAGGACCAATAGAGTTGCATGTAAGAGTACCATGCATAGAACTGACAATATAGAAACATAATTCTTTCATAACATGGCACAATATCAAATGGTAATACAAGTTTAAGCGCCATGACAATGTCCAAATGGATAAGTACCTTCAAATTATCTTCCAGGATACGGGTAAAATAATTCTGCAATTCAGATCCCCGGAAGTAGGTCAAGATTTCCTGCCAATCAGGAGGATTCTGCAAATAACGAAGAAAAATTCAAAAGGCTTAAAGAGAATACGTGAATGCATGACATAGATCTAATAGGAAAGAATCATTCATAAGGGTATTACATTAAAACGACCCAAATTAGGTTTCAGTTTGCCAGCCAAAACTTTGAGGGCAGTAGACTTCCCAATGCCATTTGTTCCAACCAAGCCAAGAACTTGCCCAGGCCTAGGGACTGGTAACCTGCAATTGTATGTCTCTGCCATGTTAAAAGGCATAAAACATAATTCCACCATGTTTTTTAGAAGGTAAAGCATCATTTAATGTATCAAGGCAGAGGGACCAAGTACAGAAGCACAGTAGTTATTGAAATCACCAAATGGTATTAAAAGACACTATCTACCGCAAAGAATGGTCCTAGCTCCTAATACAACAATCTATCACAGCAGAGAGGAGTTTTCCTTCCCTACCATTTTAAGGCTCCAAATTAACATGAAAATAATAAACGAATCAACCAATATTAATTATGTAGTTAGCCTCTCCATACCCACAAGTTTTTACAATGAGAACAATTATCTAGCAAAAATCAATAAACCCTTCCCGACTACTTACACAGAAACCTATCCCTGCCTCTCCTAGCTTTAATGATGGCACTGCAAATAAGTTCCATAAAAGACCCCCTCTTTAGTAAGACATGCAATCATTAACTGACCTGTGCAATTTAAAGGTATTGGGGCCATAACGGTGTGTTGTATCTTTATCCAAATCCTTCGGCAAGTTGATGATCTGAATGGCTTCAAATGGACATTTCTGTATCAACAGATATATTAATAGTCAGTTTTGCACCAAGCCATAAAACAAACAGAAATAAAACAGAAAGGATTTCCAATTTGAATTTACCAACCTTAACACAAATACCACAACCGATGCACAATTCCTCAGAGATGAAAGCTATCTTAGATGCAGGAGTAACCTCAATACACAATTTCCCTGTGGACAAATTGCATTAAAGAATAAGAGGAAAGATATTTGGACTAGTAATACAAGAAAGACTATTATTAAAGACAATTCACACCAAATGAATGTCATCCATGAGCTCTGCCCTTTGAGCTCCAACATACATCAGCCATAATTTCCACAGCATAAATAAAGGAAGTTCCAAGCATAGCCCAAATCATATTCAATTTCTATAATCTTCCTCACTTCAGAACATTTTGTTTGATGTTAACTTATAATGAATATACCAGCCCACACCTTATTAGCTAAAGCAAAAGTTGCAATAAGCATCTCGTCAAAACAAAAATTAAGCATATTGCAATATAACTCTCTGTGCTAATAAGCACACACTTTCCAACTTTATGAACTATATAGCCAATGCTTATCAAAATGCATAACAAGCAATTGGCATTGCCATCAACAATCAATGAAGAACAGAATCTATTTATTAAGCCCTAAAATGAAACATAACTATATCAAACAGATCAGTGAGATTTAAATTCAATAAAATAACAAAATCATAAACTAAAATTGTAAAAGAAAAATACCAGTTTTAACAACGGGACAGCTCTTTTTGCATTCTTGACGGCACTTTTTGGGCTTGCATCTATCAGAACTCACAATTGCGATACGCGTCAACCTGTCTGCCATCTTTGCCTCTCTTTTCTTTCTTTAGCTGTCCGATAAATTCACAGACACATACACAAACACAAAACAAAGCCATTAAAATTAAAGTTGAAATCATATTAAGATGTTAATAAAAGAAGTATAAAAGTACTTTCTACCATTTTTATTAATAGACGGAATATAAGCAGAGCTACTTCCCGGTCGCCGGACTTTACCTGATCGAAGCTCGAAAGCAAACTCAAAATTCCGGATCAAACTTCCTCTTTATTTTCCAGCAAATTAAGGCCTCTAGAGACTCCTTTTGCTGTTACCGGCTATCAAAACTATTGTCAATGGAAGGCGGAGCTTTGATTTCTTGTTTCTTTTCCTTTACAAGATTCCCGATGAGTTACCGGAAAAGTAACGGCGGCGCGTGCTTGTCGAAGACTGGGAAGATAAGGAGTGTAATCAAACAGAGGATGATTAGAGTTTTTGCTTGAAATTTGATAGATTCTCCCTCTCCCTTGCGCTCTGTCAATCTCTCGCCACTTAAACCCTAGATGAGAAGAACACCTTATCATTCAAGTGAATGATGATGATTAAAGCCCTAGGCGTATTGACGGTTCTGATTCAAAAGAATTTTAATTAATTATTTATTTATTTATTTTTTCATTTATGCTCTTTTCATATGGGTCTGGACTTAAACCAGTTTGGACTTTGAGGCTTCAGTTATAACACCTTATTATCATTAAGAAATCAGTTCTATAATAATTTATTATATAATATATTATATCTATAATTTTTTTTTAAACATTAATTGTATAATAATAATCACCTTCACTTCTAAAACAGTCTCACTTTATTATTGCACTAAAATATCAATTTATAATATGTATTTAAAGAATCAAATTTTTCATAGAGTTGATCGCATGTAATATATTAAAAGATAATTATTATAAAATTTATATATTTTATTATATTATATTAAAAAAATATTTATTTTTAAAATTATATTAAAAAGTATATGTATTTTAATTTCGTTAAAATTTAAAATTTTTTTTATTAAAAATCTATAAAATTTATATAAAAAATTTATAATATCCTATAATTTTTATTCTATATCTTATTTAAATGATATCACTCTCGACCACGTTAAAATATCATCTTGTTTTGGGTATCCTCACTCTCTCCTTATTCTCTCGCGACTCATTTGTTGATTTTGCACTACTCTCCCATCTTCCACACATAAACCACCACCGCCACCCATAAACTACCACTCATTCAAATCGAAAATCATTCATTTATTTCAAGTCTCAAGTGGTAGGTGAAGATCCAGCTCTGTTTTCTCTCTCGTGTTCCTTGTCATCAGCTTAAAGATTACTCACAGCCCACCTATTTATCGTTACTACCTCCAATGTTGTCGCAACTTGCCATCGCCTATTGTTGTTGTTCTGATTCTCACCGCGGTTGCTCCTGCACTTCTTTGTCACCGCCGTTACGTGATCTTAAGTGAACTTTTTTATTTTTGTTTATTTCTTTTCTTGCCACAAAAACGAAAACTCATATGGTTGACTGATTTGGTGTCCCTAAACTGAAATATAATCAATTTATGTTACTTTTTCTCTTTCAATTAAACTTTCGTTCTTCACCATTAGCATATTCAATCTTCTCTTCTTTCCGTTCAATCTTCTTCTTATTCTGGAATCTAACATTGAATATCTCTTTCATTTGTGAATTCGGATTCTATTATTTGAACAAGCAATTGTCCAAATCTCAAGCTTGCTATCATGTTTATTAGACTAGGTGTGAATACAAAGAAGCCACTATATGCATTGAAACCAAGTACAAAGAGAAGGTTGTGAATCATTTCTTTTGGATTCTGTCCAAACTCGGTTTAGCTCATTGTATCACTTTGTCTATTTTAATGCAAGATGCGTTAAACTAGAAGTTAAGTTTTAAAAATTTTTATTTCATTTTTCTTTAATTTTTAAATTTTTAATAAAATTATTAGCAAGTAGTCTATTGAATTTCGTTCTCATTTGGTGGGTGATTTCTTCTTCGCTTTATTCAGTCATGTAACCTTCGCAGCTCTTGCAGGTGAATGATGACTATGGTAAGGCTGTGATTATGATGAGCATGATGAATGTTGAGTTCCTTCTTGTTGATTTTTTGTTTATTCTTTTTTCATTTGAATTCTTTTTTTTTTTTTGCTGGATTTGATTTAAAATAAATTTCACCATTTTGTGTTTTTGTGATTATTTTCTTAAATTTTAGGGTTTGGTTGAGTTGATTGTAGGGTTTAGTTAGGTTGGTTATAGGAAGAAGAGGAAGAGTGATATTTTAGGTATTAAAATAAATATTTTAATTAAAATTTATTTTTTAGGATCTAATTAACGGAAAAAATAAAAATAAAAAGGACGGAAGGACCTTATAGTTTAACGGAACTAAAATATAGAGACTTTTTAATATAATTTTAAAAATACAAAAACTTTTTAATATAATATGACAAAATATAGAAATTTTACATTAATTATTCCTATATTAAATAAATATAAGCACTAAGTAGATATCATATAAATGCCAACATAATGTCAAATAAATATAACAATATATATTAAATGAGTTAAAGTATTACATGTAAAATATTATTAAAAAAATTGATTCTTATAACATTTTCAAAGCTCGTCTTACTTTATAGTACCTAGACTATATTATATGCCCACACTTTGTGCAGTAACTTATTATATGTTTTTATTTAATTTTTAAATTATATGCATCATTAAAGTGAAACTTAAAAAAATATATATACATCAATTGATTTAAATTAATATGTGTAACTTTTTTTTTTTTTTTTTTTGTAGTATCGGTTCAGTTTGATCGATTTGAAAAGTTATTATCAAAATAAATTAATGTTTTTTATTTGAAAAATTTTCAAATTAAATTAAATCATCGGTTTGATTTCGATTTAATTCGATTTATTAGTTTAAAATCAAAGATTTTTTTTTTTTTTATAAATCGTCATTATTTTATTTTAAATTTAAGAAAAAATATCAGTAATAAAATTTTTTTAAAAATAGTTCAATATTATACAACCAAAATTTGTTTATTTCATTAACTAACACACTTAAAATTTATATTTTTTTTCAAAAATTAGATTTTTTCTTATTTATATTTAGTTAATATTCATGATATTTTTTAAAATCTTAAATTAATATTAGGTTAAAAAAAATTATGGTTATATATAAAATAAAATCAAATATATTTAATTGTAATAATAATAATAATAAATAATATATATATATATATAATTTTGATTTGATTCAGTTTAAAATCGAAAAAAAAATGTTCATACCATAAATTAAACTGAATTTTCGGTTTACTCTATTTTTCAAACCAAATTAAATTAAATAAATTGTAAAACCATTGATTTTAATTTGATTTAATCAGTTTGATTCAATTAAATTGGTTCAATCGGTTTGATTTCCACCCCTATTTTTTTTTATTTGTATATTAAGATTTTCATATAAAAATGATACTATTTTTAATTGTAATAATTGAAGTATAAATTTTTGCGTGATTTGATAAACTTGTACGGAAATATTATTTTTTGTTTAAATTGAATCAAGTTTTTATCTTTGGTTAACATGCTAATATTATATAGGATAATGATCAACTAAAGTATGGAGAAATAAAAGAAGATGGTAAGATTAAAATTTAAAAACGTATTATATGTAGAGGTAGCAAATCTTGATCCGATGATCAGATCCAAATCTGATCCATGATCTGCTTGGATTAGCATGTAATTCGAAATGACTCGACTCAAATAATTTGAATCCGAATGATCCGAACTAGTAGGTCAACTCGTCCAATCTGATGATCTGGCCTAATGATTCGACTTGTAACTCGACTCGTAAATTGACCTGATGACCTGAAATAAATTAATAAAAATAATTAACTTATTAGATAATTTAATTTTTTCAAAAACAAAAATAATATTATGATATTTATTAGGGTTAATTACAAAAAAATGAATTATTTGCAAAATTATAATTTTATCACAAATTAAAATTTTTGGAAATTTTATACATATACTTTCAATTTTTAACAAATTTAGCACAAAACCAGAATTCGGCCAGTGTACTGGTACCAGAGCAGATGTGGCATGTTGATATGACATTTATTATTATTATTATTACTATGTCAGCAACTTCAAAGGAAATTAAATCGAACCAATTGAATCAAATCAAACTGAACCAATTTGAATCGATCAATTCAATTTAATTTTTCAAACTTCATTTAGGTTTGATTTTTTTTTTTTGAAATTTTGATTTTTTTATTCCATTTGGTTTTCTTTAAAAAAACTGAATAAACCAAACTAACCAATATATATATATATATATATATTATATATATATATATATATATATATATATATATATATATATATATATATTAAATGGTAATCAACAATGAATGAAAACAATATTGGATGCAATATGAAGACAATATTAAAAATATATAAAGATAGTATTGAAAATAATATTAAAACAGAAATATAAAATGAATAGATTTTTTCACAGTTTTCTGATTTGCATGATCCTTAATTAAAGCAAGCACAGAGCATACGTCTATCACTTAATAAATATGAAAATACTAGAAGAAATAGAATTGTATCAAGTACCTTATATTGATTGTTTGAAAGTTACAAAATACTTATACAAAAGTTTAAAAGGAGAACAACTTAAGGACTTAGAGGTTTTTTCTGTGAGGAATGAAGAGCCCTAAATCAACTAAAAAACTATTATGCTTCTGATGGGAAACTGTCTTCCTTATATAGGAAAATAAGGTAGATAGGTTTTGAGAGAAATGACCAATAATAATTTCGTGCTTCAGACTTTTCAGTCTTCACATGTGAATATTGTAGCTTTTCCTGATTCTTTTAAAAAGAAGATGCCTTTTACTGTAGATCTTTTGTTTTTGTCGGCTACTATAGTGTCAGCAGACAAATTAACTATTGTAGTGTCGGCAGAAAATAAAACTTAAAAATACAAATTTGATAAAAATGAATTTTACCATTTTTACAAAGATAATCAAAATACAAAAATTTAGATGATAAAATATTTTCTTTTACTCTTTTCTTTTTTTACATTCTACCTTAATGAGGTGGCAGAAAACCTTTACAATAGAATTTTTGAAACTCTACCTTTTGATTGGTGGTAGAATACCAAAGCAGTCATATTCATTGTCATATCCTAGGTCAATAATAGGCTCAGAAGAAAAGCTTGAGCTGGAAAATAGTGGTTTTGAAAAGGAAGACTTATTATCTAACATTTGTTGAACCATATCACAAAAATCATCCTCAGTTTGTGCAGAGACTAATTTTAAAAGACCAAAAGATCTCTGTGCCAAGAAATTCGTGGTTTCAGGAGGTCACAGGAGATAATTGTTCTTAACTAGCCAATTTTGGACAAAATTTTTTAAAATTCTGTTATTGAAAGAATCTCACCATTTGACTTTGAATCTCTTGATGAGGATACACTGTCCATTATGTGTATGGTTATAATGGAAATACCAAATACATACCCATGGCAGAAAGAATTTTGAACAAAAAAGAAGAAAAGGGTGAAACCTTTTTTTTTCTGTGTTTGAAGGTTTGAAGGATTTTTTGAACAGTTCAAAACAAGGTTGAAGTTTTGGAATCATAGTTTCTAAAGTGTTTTCAAAATAATTTCACCATTGAATGAACCAAAAGGGAAGGGACAATGTTTGTAAATTTTTGTGAAAGTAAAACAAACAAGAATAGATATTGCCTTCATTTTAAATATCAAAAGTGTCACAGCCCAACTTGGGAGCCATGATGGTCCTAGGGTACGGGTGATGCTTATGCTACCAGTACCGCGAAGAACCCATGAAACTATACTATATGGCATGCACAATACTATTAAGCTCAAAATAGCTTAAACAATTAAAGAAAATTTGGGCAACATCTCCTTTGTATAAGGAGCATGCCCTGCTGCTAAAAGCAAAACACAAACACTTCAATATAAATTCCACATCCATCTCAAGCAACCAGGATTCCTCTGGATCTCCTCAATATCTCAAATCATCAATTACTCAATATATCACAATCTCATATATCTCAATATAAACTTATAACTCCAAAATGCACTTTGTAATGTAATGCAATAAACATAAATAATTACATGCCAAACTTAATTACAGTACCATGGAACTTTTACTATATACATTATTTACAAAACTTTTGAATTTGGAGTTTACATAATACAAACTAAGCTTCCACGGCGGAGATGAAATGCCAATGGAATAC
>CANXYC010127981.1:0-10743 GCA_948193065.1 Aleurites moluccanus
TACAGGTAGTGTCTCCAGATCTTCAATGCAAATACTACTGTAGCCATCTCCAAATCATGTGCAGGGTAATTCACTTTATGCTTTCTCAACTGTCTCAAAGCATAGGCTATCACCTTACCATACTGCATGAGCACACAACCAAGCCCTACTCTCGATGCATCACAATACACCGCAAATCCTCCTTCACCAAATGGCAAAACTAAGACAGGTGTCGTGGTGAGACAAGTCTTCAACTTGTGGAAACTTCCTTCACAAGCATCTGTCCATTGGAATTTCACTTGCTTCTGAGTAAACTTGGTCAAAGGTCCTGCAATCTTGGAGAAATCTTGTACGAACCTCCTATAATACCCTGCCAAACCCAAGAAACTTCTAAAACGTTAGTGGGTCTAGGCCAATTAAGGATTGTATCCACTTTCTTCGAGTCAACTTTAAGTCCTTCCTTACTCACCACATGCCCGAGAAAACAAACACTATCAAGCCAAAATTCACACTTGGAGAACTTGGCAAACAACTCATACTTCCTTAAGGTTTGTAATACAATCTGAAGATGTTCTTTATGCTCTTCCTTGCTTCTAGAATATACAAGGATGTCATCGATGAACACAATGACAAACTTGTCTAGAAATGTCCTGAACACCCTATTTATTAAATCCATGAATGTGGCCGGTGCATTAGTCAATCCAAATGGCAACACTAAGAACTCATAGTGTCCATATCTGGTCCGAAAAGCTATCTTTGATATATCTTCATTCCGAATTCTCAACTGATGATAACCCGACTTCAAGTCTATCTTGGAGAAATGACTTGTACCCTGCAACTGATCAAATAAATCATTTATTCTTGGTAAAGGATACTTGTTCTTAATGGTAACCCTGTTAAGCTGCCTGTAGTCGATACACAATCTCATAGAACCATCTTTCTTCTTCACAAAGAGTACAGGTGCTCCCCACGGCGAACTACTAGGTCTAATGAATCCCTTATCAAGCAAATCTTGCAACTGGATTTTCAATTCTTTCAACTCAACTGGTGCCATACGGTAGGGAGGAATAGAAATCGGATTGGTGTCAGATGGCAACTCAATATCAAATTCTATTTCTCTATCTGGTGGCATACTAGGTAACTCTTCAGGAAATACGTCCGAAAATTCATTAACTATTGGAATATGCTCCATGCCTCTCACTTCCTTACGAGTATCCCGGACATAAGCCTAATACCCTTGGCAACCTTTCCTTAATAACTTTCTTGTCCCAATGGAAGATATCACATTATATGGTACTTCACTCCGCTCCCCTTGAAACTCAAACTCCTCACCCGAAGGTGGCTTGAAGGCTAGCTTCTTCCCATTGCAATCTATAGTAGCATAGTACTTGGACAACCAGTCTATGCCTAAAATTACATCAAATTCCAATACAGGTAATTCAATCAAATCTACATCCAAGTTCTTGCCACCTATGCTAACCACACATGATGGATAAAAGTTCTGAACTTCAATCTCTTCCTCTAAAGAAGTAGAAACAACCAACACATTTTCAAGCAACTCACAAAGCACATGCAATTTCTTAGCAAAACATGATGATACAAAGGAATGCGTAGCTCCTGAATCAAACAGTACTCTAGCATTCAAAGCTTGGATCAGGAGAATACCTGTAACAACCGTGTTAGAATCCTGGGCCTCGTGTTATGCTAAAGCAAAAAACTCTGCCTCTACCTCTACCCATGGGAGTTGATCCCGAAGCCTGAGCCACATCCTGACCTGACTCTCTGCCATTCTCCACAATCCTGCCTAAAATGCCTCGGCCTGCACCTGGCTGTTGATTAATACTCCTCTCCCTATTCATCTGGACTGTAGTCTGAGAAGTCCGAGTTCTACTTTCAAAGGGTGGTTGTGGACAATTCTTGAGCAAATGACCTTGTTGTCCACACCTAAAGCATGCTCTTGATGCATAATGACATGGGCCATTATGAAATTTACCACATGTAGAACACAAAGGTTTAGGAGTCCTAGATGGTGCAAAGCTAGCTGAACCATGGCTCATTTGAGAAGTGGGTCCAGGAGTAGTCCGACTCTGTTGTGGTCTCTCCGAAGGTCCTCTATGCCCACTCCTAGATGTTGACTGATGAATCACTCCCATATTCTTCATCCCACTTTCTTGTTTAGAAGAACTACCTGTTTTAAATTTATTCTTCTGAACTTTTTCGGATCTAGCTTCCATTTCTCTATTCTTAATTATCCTAGCCTTATCCACCAGCTTAGAGTAAAAATCGAACTCATAAGTAGCTAGGAGTTTAAATAGTGGAGCCACCAATCCTCTACGAAACGTATGAATCCATGTCGCTTCTGTAGGTACCAATGCAGGAGCAAATTTACTTAACTGACTGAATTTCCTGGCATACTCTGAAACACTCATACCAGGGGTCTAAACCAATCTCTCAAACTCTATTGATTTAGCTTCTCTCACACTCTCTGGAAGAAATTCATTCATTACCAGGTCTTTGAATCTCTCCCAAGAAAGATCTTCATTTCCCCAAAGCATACCAGAAATGCTTCTCTTAAACTAATCTTTAGCCTCAGCTTTCATTAAATACCCCACAAATTCTATAGCTCTTATGTCGAAAATCCGTAAAATCTATACTTTCTTTTCAATTTCTTCCAGAAAATCTATAGGATCCACTTCACCTCTATACTATGAGGGCTTAAGCTTAAGAAAACTCTCAAATGATACCTCTTCCTCTTGACGTACAACGGTTGATGGAACTACTGGAGGAACCGGAATCTCTGGAGCTTATACCGGAGGTACTTGCTGTTTTCTTTGCTGAGTAATGAATTCAACTATCATTGTATAGTTCCTTTGCAGCCGTTCCAATTGCTAAGCCATATTATCCACATCTACTGGTGACACAAGAGGAATCTCATTTCCTCCATTTCCACCCACAAAACCTTCTTCAGAAGGCAATTCTCGTGTAGGATGAACTCAACCTCATCCTCTATCACGATGTGGAGACATCTTGATACTAATAGGCGAAACAAAGCAAACTTAGACTCAAAACACAAGATTAGCGCAGGTCTATACCAAAGGAATACACAACATTGACGTAACATGGATCCTATGCTCCGTAGTTATCTTAATCAACACTTATACTAGGGCTCATGCACATATATCTATCTTCTATCTTAAGGATTATAAACCTATAGCTCTGATACCACCTCTGTCACACCCCAACTCCAGTGGTGCGATGGTCCTAGGGCAAGGGTAGGCTTAAGGCCACCATAAACCCATAGAACACTCATATCCTGGATCTCATTCATACTACCTATTCATATCAAATATAGATATCATTACAATATTCATTTCTATGATTCATGTAATCTCAATTCATACATTTATATTTACCATCATATAATAATTTCCTCCTGTTCCTTACTGATCAAAAGATACATCTCACATCACTAAGGAACAAGGGCAGCCCAAAAAATGTAATAGTTCAGACATCAAAATAATATCATCCTCAATATTTAACTACGGAGCTCTAGAGTATACTCCTCATACATACATTACCATAATACAATCTGATGAATATATATATATATATATATATATATATGTATCTCTGTGTGTGTGTGTGTGTGTCAAAATAATTACAATGGAGACTTCTTGGGGAATGAATCAAGAAGCTTGGTCTTCTATATTAGCTCCCTCTCGAGATACATTATCACCTGAAATCCATAGAAGAGGAGTGAGCCTTCAACTCAGTAAGATATGAACATGCAATATAAAAATATCAGTCCAAAGGAAAAGACAATCCAGAGAACATGGGTAAGAAAATATCATAAGGTTATGCTTACACGAACAGAAGTGCTCACAATCGAATAACACTATCAAATTACATGATAAAACTGCAGAGTGCATCAATAGCCTTGCTACCTATCACAACAGAGCGCATCAGTAGTCCTTGCTACCTTATCGCAAATGCATGATTGGCCAGGTATACGCATAGAGCTCATGGTCCCCTCTAGGTAGAACACTGATAAAAACCCTATCAGCTAGATTTCCAAAGTGCACAATGGACTAATGAATTTACTCTCATTGGGAAGAGCATTATATCCATATCATGGGTCATATAGTTGCAATCTTACAAGAAAACATATTGGTCACAAGACCATCAACATATAATATAAATTCAGTAGTCCTTACTACCTTATCGCAAATACATGATTGGCCAGGTATACGCCTAGAGCTCATGGTCCCCTCTCGGTAGAACACTAATAAAAACCTTATCAGCTAGGTTTCTAAAGTGCACAATGGACCAATGAATTTACTCTCATTGGGAAGAGCGTTCTATCCATATTATGGATCATATAGTTGCAATCTTACAAGAAAACATATTGGTCACAAGACCATCAACATATAATATAAATTCAGTCAAGTTACAATTTGGTTTCATATGAACTTGGTCCAAGGAAAGATGACCAAGTCATTTACAATATATATATAGTAATCGCATGTAACAAATTGTCATTGTTTGAGAATATCATGGGAATTTCAATTAACAGGTCAGTAATACAATGTCATATAACATGTGAATCTTATATGTGGACATTAAGAAGGCTTGGATAGTTTCTTTCAAAGAAGTAATATGCATATGCAATGTTCATACTTACCTCAAGGCAATTTATCCTCAGTTACTTGCACAGCCAATAAATCTCTTTTAATTTCTGGAGTTTTCTTTTCCTATAACATTTCCCCAAATGTTTAAAATTAGGATTTCCTCAATCAACAATACATAATATGATTCTCTATAATTTCAATCATCTTATAGCCTCTATTATTGTCTCCTAACATCAATTTAATTTATCTCTTAAAGAAAATTTAAAGTTTAAGAACCTACTTACTATTCATGTCACTATTCATCAAATTCCATAAATTCTAGTATCTTGATTATTAATCAAATTAATAGTCTTAAATACTTATAATAGAGTCTATGTACTCATATAGATCTATTATATCTATCAAAATTCTTAATCTAAAGAGAAAATGAAGTTTGGAGAAAATTACCTTATTTTCTCCAAAACTGAGTTCTGGAAGAATCTGACTTGGAAATGATGATCACAACCTTAAATGCGCTATCTTAATGATTCAGTGCATTAATTTCGAGTATTAATGCATTAAAAGTAATCGGGACAGATTTGAGAAATATAGGAGAAGAAATGAGAACGAACGAAGAAAAGAGAAGAAGAAGATATCGTGAAATTAGCTACTGCTTCTCCTTTTAAAATAGGCTACAGCCTCTCAGTTTCCCACTTCGCCAAACTCACTTCGCATATGCCACTCCGCACATGCCACTTTGCATATGCCACTCGGCATATGCCTCCTCGCATATCCCACTTTGCATATGCCACCTCGCTAAGTTCCACTTCGCATATGCCACCTCTCATATCCCACTTCGCATATGCCACCTCGCATATCCCACTTCATATATGCCAGCTCGCATATCCCACTTCGCATATGCCACCTCGCCAAGTTCCACTTTGGTGAGTTGGAATCCTGCCTCGCCAGCCATCTCGCCACCTCTCATTAAAATGGCTCGCGAGCGAGATAAAGAATTCCAAATATCCTGATTCTTTTTTTTTTCAGTTAACTTAGACACACAGGGCCACAATTCCATGCTTACCTCTCCAGCTCGATCAGCCTCTAACCATTTTGAAATCGAGGAACTACCTCACACTACCTTATTCTGCCGAGCTGGAAAACCTTCCTTGTCACTCCGTACCGAATCAACTCGCAATTGAGCTACAGGCGCCCAAATTCCTTGATTTTTTTTGTCACTTAAAAATAGACACTCAGGGGTCCATCATAACCAAAACTCAGATCAAGAAGGAGATCTACATAATTTATGGTGAATTTCTAAATTTACCCAGACTTTACTCTCTAAAAACTACCCGAGCAGGTCTGATTAAACTAGCTATCTCTTAAACTACAATTATCCAATCTCGTTGAAATTTCACAACCCTTACTATAACACATGAAGGAATATTTTTCCTATTTATACTTTTAACTCAAACAGCCACCACCATACACAGAATTTTCCAAAATAGTTTTACAGATTTTATAAATAGTATAAAAATCTGCAACTTTTATGATTTACTCTTTTAAAACCACAAAACTGACTCACCAAAATCTTTCTTGCATACAAAAATTTAGAATTTCTCTAAACATTAATCTATCCACAACTATCTCAATAATTAAAATAATTAAAAAATCAAATATTCATTAACGGGTATTACAGCCTTTTATCCATAAACCAACGGGCAGATAGAACGTACCATTCAGAAATTGGAAGACATGTTTCGTTTGTGTGTACTTGACTTTGGCGGGAAATGGGATGATACTTAATTTTGGTCAAATTTGCCTATAATAATAGTTATCATTCCTCCATCAGCATGGCACTGTATGAAGCTTTATATGGTAGGAAATTTAGATTACCATACATCAGGCCATTTGAAGTATTGGATAAAGTTCGTAATGTGTCTTATCGATTAGCACTCCCACCTAATTTGAGACATGTGCATCACATCTTCCATGTACCACTGCTACGTAAAAATATGTCAGATCTATCACATATTCTCCAACCATAAGCCATTGAGATAGATGAAGACTTAACTTACAAAGAAAAATAAATTAAGATCATTGATCGTCAAGTTAGACAGTTATGGAACAAAGAAATCTCAATGGTTAAAGTTTTATAGAAGAATCACATAATAGAAGAGTGTAAGTAGAAAAGTGAGTATGATATGCAAATTAAGTATCCATAATTATTCCACAATTGAGGTATATATAGTTAAAATTCGAGAATGAATTTTATTGAAGGGGATAGAGTGTAACACCATAGAAAATTTTATATTTACACTTAGGACTATAATATATGCATCAATAGGAAGATTATTTTTATTTAAGTATGTAAGTTATATATGTGTAATTAAACCATCAAAACTTCAACTAAGGATAATTAATACTCTGTTAAAAATATAATTACATATATACGTCATTGAAACTCTAATTAAATGTAAGATGAAAAATATATAAACTATTAGTGTTGAAAACCAAAGTGGGATAAAAGTATAAATAAAAAAAGATGTGGGGTCAATGTATAAATAATTAAAACTTGAGGGGTTAATGTGCAAATTTATAAACTTTTCTAAAAATCTTTTAACCCATTTTATACTTAGAAAAATTTGTTCATCTTCCTTATTTCATTCAAAGTGGTCAAACCATCATCCTCCCCCTCCTCTATTTTCCTTTCAACCAAATCTTACCCAATTTCAACTGCCACCAAATTTAACCTCCAAGTTTATAAAATTTTCTACACTAAAATAACCTATTCGAATCTAAAGTAAACCCTAAAGCTAAAGGAAGATAAAGAATTCAAGTTGTGGGCTAAATTAGGGTTTCCATCCCAAGTTAAGAAAAATTTATTATTTTGTTTTTTTTTTAGTTCTTATGGCTTAAATATTAATATTCAAAAGGAAATTTCGATAATAGAAACACATAAATAATCATAGGAGAAATTCCACCTAAGGTTTTGATTATGTAAAACCCTAACTTTAAAATTAGATAAGTTTAATTTAATTTGAGCTTAGAATTTAGTTTTTCATATTAAAAGAAGCCTAAAACATATAAATTTGATCATGAAGCACTAAAGGAGAATAAGAACGGTGATGGAAGAAGTGATGACATTTATGTTTACTTTGATAATTGAAGCTTAAGTTGTGTTTTAGCTAAACAAGCATTTAAAGTGAGTTATAAATGTGTTTTTATGCTCAAAAATAGCCACCTTTGAAATTATTGAAATTTCCCTCTTACTTTGGTTTGTTTGGTCGGATTACCTTTTTCATTTCCCTTTGAATTTTTCTTGAAGATCAACCTATTTATTACATCTTTCCTTGAATTTTTTTATTGTATTTGATTGTCTTTTGCTTCATTTAAGTTGAATACATGATGTTCGTTGTGTTGGTTGGATTGCTCCTTCCATAAATGTCACCATTTTGTTGTTTGAAACATGAACACTAAGTGTTCAATAAAAAGCCCCAACAACATAAACTTCATGCCCACCAAGTGTTTGATGAAATGCCTAAAAGAATTTGCCGCAACGACACCATTGGCACCAAACCCTAGCCTTTGCTGAAGTATCTTGGTATACTTTCTTATATTTATTATTCTTGAATTGTTGTTACATTGTTTCTTTGTTGTTCAATATAATACCATATGTGTTTATTGGATTGTTGATTGAAACATATTGCCATCTTTGTTTACTTAATGCCATTCTTGAATATTATGAGCCAATTATATGATATTATGATAGAACTACTGTAACACCTCACCTATAACCTAGAACTTGAACCATTAAGGGGCCAACTAAGGGAAATTTTTCCTTGAATTGAAAGTTGTGAATTATTGTATGCTTATGCATGAATTGAACATATGTGCATGTTTTATGATGTATTATATGAGTTAAATTGGTTTAAAGGTTGTTAGGACAAAATCGGGTAATTTTGAGTTTTTGGTGAACTGGGGGCAAAATGGTAATTTCACACCCCCTTCGAGTTTTTATGGAATTAACACTATATTTGAAGGTAGAAAAGAATTTAAAGACATGAAAATGATATTATTAAGTTTATTTGAATTATTGTTGGAGAATTAAACCTGGTAGAAAATAATTTCTAGCAAGCTACTCGATTGAGGAGCTTCATTTGAACTAAGGATATTTTGGTATTTTCCTTTGGAATATGGACTTATATAGTATATGCAAGCCTATGGTATCAATTTAGGCTTAACAAAATCTAACCATTAGATGAAAAGATGTAGAAATGGATGGTTGGATGGCTAGATTTCACCATATGTACCATAAACTTAAAGTATAGGATTATACCTTTGATATTTAAGCTTGATTTTTCCCACCCCTTCATTTTTGTTCAACATCTTCATCATTCACCAAACACATTTTCTCTCTCCTCCATTTGTATGTTTCGGCCAACCTTGATCTAAGCTTAAACTTGTTGTTTTCTTTCATTTTTTGATGGAAACTAGTTAATTCCATCATCCTAAACACAATTATAACCATAGATTCAAAGGAAAAACTAGAAAAAGTAACAAATCAATCCTTTGAAAATTTTGAAGAACTTTTGGTAAGTTATTGATTTTGGAATTCTTTTGATTCAAATGTGTTCTTAGGATGTTCTTTGATGTTTATTAGTGATCAAAACATATTTTGAATGGATAGAATTCAAAAACTTGGATGGAAACCCTAATAAGAAGAACTTTGAATTAAAGTATTGTTTTGATAGAATTTTTGGTTTAAATGATATTTATTTGATGTGTATAGCATGAATTAATGGTTAAATGATTGAAATAAAACCATTTGGAAGGAAACCTAGAATGGTCGAACCATATAAGCTTGAACAAAGGTGTTTGATTTTGGTGTTTAATAAGTTTAAAAGGCTTGAATGATATGTAATTGATGTGTTTAACATGAATTGATGGTTAAATAATGGAAAGGAATTCATTTAGAAGAAATATTGTTTTGGCTGAATCATATAAGCATGAAGAATGGTTTGATGCTTTAGTGTTTGATAGGTTTAAATGGATGAATGTTATGTATTTGATATGTATTAATGTTATATAATTGAATGGCATTGAAAAATGGATGAATGGAATGAATTCCATTTAGGTTGAACAATATTGAGTTTGTTAGTTAATGTGTTAGGTTGATGCAAATTGAAAGGTAAAGTTTAAATATGATTTAATAGTATAAGTAATGGAAATGTATAGGTTTAAATATGTGAAAGATGATTGATGTGAGTACTTGAAAGGTGAACTTGAATAATGGTGTATGTTTGATATGAAATGGTGAACTAAATGTATATGAGTT
Organism: Aleurites moluccanus; assembly: GCA_948193065.1. Lineage (NCBI taxonomy): Eukaryota > Viridiplantae > Streptophyta > Magnoliopsida > Malpighiales > Euphorbiaceae > Aleurites > Aleurites moluccanus. The sequence continues at coordinate 9,925 of CANXYC010127981.1, forward strand.
CATAATATAGTATATAAGTGATGAGTATATGAAATATAGGTCAAATGTGGTAATAGAATGTATTGGATGCATAAAAGATTGGAAAATGCTTATATTGTGCAATGTGAGATTGATAGTGCATACAGTGTATGCTTGATGTCTGTTTATGTGAATAATGTGTTTTATGATATTTTTATATCTTACCAGAGTATTATATATGAAAATAGGTGAACTGTCGAGTACTCCAGATCGAAGTGTCGGACGGCGGGCCGATTAGGGGCTCGAACAGTGGATTGGGGGCTAAAGTGAATAAATTGCATAAAAGGTGAGTCCTTATGTATAATCATGCATGATTTGCATCATATATGCTATAATATTTCATTTGAGCTAATAAAATAGAGTTTGATACCCAAAATTACAAACAGTGCAAATTGGCCCGTAAATAAGCCGCCGAAACGACCAAAAATGACCTAAACTTTTTTTGTCTTTAAAATGAAATCCAGAAAGTCAATTGGGCCACCACTTGGCCCAATCATCTAGTCTTGACCTAAGTTTCGAAACATTACCTCATGGTCCACCTAAATCCATTGGTAACATAGTTAACCAGAAACTACTCAAAAATCCCAAAACGAACCCGTAACAGCGAGTACCAGTTGCGGCAGCGTAACTGGGCCCCGCCGGGCTTTTTTTGACATCTTCCAAATCTGTTCTTTTATTTTATATATATATATATATATATATATATATATATATATATATATATATATATATATATATATATATATGTTTTTTATAAAGATATCTGTGAGGTATTGATTATCTATTGTGTGTCTCTTGGAG